>APFE031271926.1:205779-292024 GCA_000404065.3 Pinus taeda | reverse complement strand
ATAGTGGGCTTCTATGGGGCTCCATAGTAACAATATGGGCACTACATGGGTACATCAATATAATAAGTGGGTTGTACTAATAACAATAAGGGGTTACTCTAGTAGTATAGGGGCCTAACAAATTTTTTGCTTTAAATCTTATGGCCCTTTTGCTTTTGTAAGATAGGTTGGGAGGTGCATATCCATTTTTCAAATAAAATATTAAATCAGCATATTGTGATTCAGAGTCAACGACACTTATCTAGTTGATTGCTTCAAATTGATCTGTATCACTTGATTCTGGAATGTTGGATGCTCCTGACAACAACCTGCAAAAACCTTGGCCTCTAACAATCTTTGCTGGCTTGATTTCTAGGTCGTATTCTTGAAGTGTTGTTACCCAATTTGCCCTTTTTTCTCCCAATTCTCTTTGGATTAATAGTTTCCTTACTGAAGGGAAAGGAACTATAACTTTTGTATGGCCTTTTAAAAGGAAGGGTTTGTAATGCTTAGCAACTTTATATAAAGCAAAGGCTTGTTTTTCTACTTCGGAGTAGTTTAGTTTAGCACCCTGAAGATTTGAACTATAGAATGAAATGGGTGCTTCCAAATTGTTATTGTTGATCTCTGTGAGTACTGAAGCATAAGAGAAATCGGATGCAATGGTATACAATGTAAAATGATTAGAAAAATTAGGGGTATTTAAAGTGGGGGCATTGATTATTGATTTTTTGATTAATTCAAACGCTTCCTTTTCTGTCGATCCCCATTTAAAGACTGAATTTTTCTTAATCATAGTTTGAAGTGGCAAAATGATTTGAGAAAAGTCTGGAACCAATCTCTTAAAAAAATTGATTTGGCCTAAAAATGATTGCATGGATTTCTTATTGCGAGGAAAAGGGATTTCAGAGATTTCTTTAATCCTGTCCAGATCAATATAAATGCCATTTTTAGAAACAATAAAGCCTAGGAGCTTGCCCTGATCAAGAGCGAAAAAAGGATTTTTTTAAGGTTAAGAGAAATACCATATTTCTTATAACGTTGAAAGATTTGATTTAAATCATGCAAGTTATTAGATCTCTCTTTAGAAAATACAGTAATATCATCTAAGTAGATGACTATTGTTCTGTTAATTAACCCTTTGAAAGCGATATCCATTGCTCTTTGAAAAGTGGCTCCTGCATTAATAAGTCCGAAAGGCATTTTCTAATATGCATACGTTCCCCATTTTGTTGTGAATGTGGTTTTGAGTCGGTCATTAGCATGGACCAAATTTGATTATATCCTGAAAAACCGTCCAAAAAGGACATTACTCTGAGCCTGCCACTGATTGGAGTATCTACTCCATAGTGGGTAATGGGAAGTTATCTTTGAAACTCGCCTTATTTAAATTTCTGAAATCAATACAAATCCTTATGTTGCCATTTTTCTTTCTGACTGGTACCATATTGGAGACCCAGTTTGAGTGCTGGATGGGAAAAATAATCTTAGCTTTCAAGAGTTTATTGAGTTTCGATTTTATTTGACTCTCTAAGTTTGGATGTATTTTTCTCAACTTTGTTGAACTGGTTTCTGTTTGAGAAGCATCGGAATAGTGTGTTGGATAATGGATGTATCATATGTTTTTAGATCGTCATATTTCCAAGCAAAAACATGTTTATTTTTGCGTTCATTGTGGTTGAATACTCTCCAATTAGTTACATTGTCAGGAATTGATGGCCTAAAAAGAAATTCTACTGAAAATCTATCTGGGCTATAGTCTTCGGAAGGGAGGAGCTTGGAAGCGACATTGGCTAGCAAGTCGGTTGCTGAATTTTGAGACCTGGAAATGGAAGAAATATTGAATGCTAAAAAGTGGGAGGTGAGCTCTTGTACTAGCGATTGATAATGTTTGAGATGGTTCGAAAGGCAATGAATTGTATTCCTTACATGTTTAGCAATAATCTCTGAATCTCCAAACACTTTAGAGTATTGTACTTTGAGGCCAATTGCTTTATATAATCCTTGGACTAATGCTTCGTACTCAGCCATGTTATTGGTGCATTCAAACTCTAACCTACAGTACATCATTGTTTTTTCTCCTTGTGGGCTAACCAAAATACATCCTGCTCCTGATCTTTCACTAGACTTGGATCCATCAAAATATAAAGGCCAAAATAAAGAATTATCTACAATCTTACTTACAAAATTCTTAGTAACATTAACACATTTATACCTGTCAGTCTGCGAAAAGTTTTCAATTTGTGATGTGAAATTGTTTACCAAGAACGGAGATGGCTAGGAAATATGATTGCTGAAAAATGACTCAGAAGAATAATTTCCTAAGATATTGTTGTTGAACACAATTGGTTGATTTTCTTGTTCAAATTTTGTAACAGTGTGGGTCATATGTTTCTCCCGATCGATCTTTATTTGATTCAGCTTGCCATTATAGGGGAGACACATGTGGGACCAATCAGTGGAGATATACCCATGGAGCTTTTCTGACCAATCCTTGCTTAAAATCAACCCATAGAACTCCGGTATATCGGCGACTAGGATATCAATCCTTTGGACTATTCGTGGATCCGCCGATAATCTGATTGTAACGGAGTTTATTTCCCTAAATCTTGAACTTTAGTTCTATCTAACTGCATAATGTGAAGTGAAGATTTCTAGGGTTCTATGTTCAGTTTAGAACAAACTGAAGCAGGCATTATATTAGATGATGCCCTAGAATCAATTAAGCAGCTATGTAGATTTCGATTGTAAATTTCATATGTTAAGAGGAAAGGAGGAGTATGGGAATTTGATCTATCTCCAATCAGAATTGTATCAGTTTCCTCAACTCTACCAGAAGGTGGTTGTCCTGAATCGCTTGCAGCTTTAGTACTGGGAAGAGGTGAAGAAGGAACTACATTAAGTTCTTTGAGGAGTAATTTTTGTTGATGCTTTAATTTACTAAATTCAAACATGGTGATGTTTTCCTTAGTTTTCTTCATGTCATCAACAATATTACAGTCCATCGAATCAGATACTACCAATGTCTTAGATGACGAAGGTATATTGGAGGATGACGACTGACTCTGAGATACTGTTGCGGCTGGCTTCCTTGTGGGTACATTTTCCTTTGTACTATTGGTACCAACACTCCTTTTCTTTGAATTGCTTGAACAAGTTCAGGAGTAGCTTTACTCCTTGTAGTCACGGGAAAGGCTTCTTGCTCAGCGTCAGTATCAGAATTAGGGAGTATAAAGTCCCACATCCCGTGGCATTCAACGAATTCCTCTTCTTCTTCTTCAGATGGTATAATTGTTTCTTCTTCTTCTTCTTCCTCAGGATCCGAATCTGCATAAGATATGACATTTGGAGGCTTGGACTCAGGTTTTTTGAAATTCCTATAAGGTTTCTTTGTTGAGGACTCTACTACTTGTTTCCTAATCTCAACCATTTTGTTTGACATGGTTTTAAGGAATTTTTGAAGGCCCTCCATGTCGTATGGATCCTTAGTGATCTTTTTGTTCGAATCATCCTTAAAGGAAACTTTTTTGGATTTTCATTCCTCTAGAGAAGTTTTCTTTTCCAAGGCGATTGTACTTTTTTCGACAGTGAGGGTTTCTTTCATGTTTTTAGCCAATGTAGGTTGTTTAGCCCTATCCACAAAAATGGCTATGTTTGAGGGTAAGGCTGTAATATACCACTCGCTTCTAACTTGTTCGCTTGGCTTATCATTGGTAGGGATTTTGTTCAAGAGTTTGTTAAATCAGGTGTTAAACTCCTTAATGGGTTCTCTTGACTCGATCCTTAGATTGGAAAGGTCATGGACGAGTGTGTCCAAGGATCTATCATCGCCGTATTTGGTAAGAAACTGTTCCTGAAAGATATTCCAACTGGTGATGGATCCAGCAGGTAAGGAAAAATACCAGGATCCTGCTCATCCTTGTAATGTATAGGGAAACAATCTAACTACCACATCTTCTTTTGTTACTCCCTTCAAATTGACTGACAGGATAAAATTATTTATGTGTTCTTCTGCTGACGTTCCATCATCTGGATTGAACTTTGGAAACCATTTCTCAGGGTCATCGGGTAATGGATGTAAAGGCGCAGGCATGGTGACTGCACCAGGACTTCTCCATGGTCTTTGAGCCATTTTAGGAGTACCAGCAGTTGCCTGTGGTGTTCTAGGTGCTTGAGGGGGAGGTGGAAATGAAGACTGAAAAGATTGTGATGTTGTAGGTGAAGTCCCTTGGTGAAAAACAATATGTAGTGGTGAAGTGGGTGTTTGACTTCACACAGGTGATGATGAAATGGAAGATGATGGAGAAAAGGTTTCACTATCAGAACCTTCAACGTTCTTTTTAATCCTTTTCCTTTCGGGCAATGGAAACTCAGGTGGTTCAATACCTAGTTTTTTGCTTTGAAGGCTGGTAAGGTGAGGAGGTAAGTGGAATTGCGAAGTCTGACTGCCTTGTGATACTTCAGATCTAAGCAGTGAAATCAAGAAGCCTTGAAGTTTCTAGATGATAGATTGAACTTCAGGGGACTCCGGACTTAAGTGTTCTGATGTATGATGAAGTTGAGCAGTAGTGGTTGATTCTTCCTCGTCTCGTCTGGATACTGATGATTCAGGGTGCAAATGAGAGGTCTGAGGAGAGGTGGAGGGTAATTTACTCTTTGAATGGTCTGTAGGTTTTGGCTTACCCGCCATTTATAGTGGATGGCCCTCCTTCTAGTGCCAGAAATGTTGATGCCTCGAAAATCGCTGCAACAACATTGGGGGATAACCACCCGGTCCGGACCTTAATACAACTCCTTTTCTGTTTGGAATGGTGGCTCCGACTGGATATAATGGGACCAGTTTCCCGATAATGAATAAAAGGGGTGGATGAGTGATGGGTTGTCTATTCTAATGATAGGCAAATAACTTAATCTATCAACAAAATAGGAGAACTAATACTAATCCCGGGAACAATTATTATTTGTAGATGCAGCGTTTAATAATATTTGTCTATCGACAAGCATGTAGATGACTCTGTAAAATAAACATAGATATTCATTCATTCAAAGATTACTTCATCTAAATAGTTAAACAAAGTGATTAACACAAGATTACTGCATTTATCATTTATATCATCGATACATACATGATTGGAAGAAAATCATACTATAAACAGCCAATAGTGGAATGGATAAAGGATGTTGTTAAAACACACACACACACACACACACACACACACACACACACACACACATATATATATGCGATAATAGCAAGAGTGATCAAATGACAATTCATATAATAAGAATGAGTACAGACATAGATAATAGTACCATATGAGCTGCTAATCAATCCCAATATCAATCACTATTTGAGATTCTTCTTTCAACGCAGAAATGCTTTCAAACAAAGACAGTAGTGCACATTTGTATAAAAGCTTCCACATCAAAATTAGAATGATTGATCCAGTTTCATAAAAGAATATCCCTGAAGTACAATAGTGCAACTTCAGGGTTTAAGTCATATACAAAACTTTACGACCCCTTCTAAATGCATGAAAGGGTCTATAAATACTACTAAACTAAAAAAAAATCTATGAAAACAAAATCCTACTTAATTGGCATTAATTAATACTATCTATCTTCTTGGGAGCGATCTGGCAGTTGGCGATGTAAATCATGACTCAAGCTGTTTGCCTTTAAACCTAAGTTGGCTTATCGCACGCATTGGCTCCACTTCGGGTGGTCTGTTGAGGCGCGAACTGAGTTGGGCAGCAAAGGTGGCATCCTGAATACCGGGGATAATATACCTGATCGCATCTGTGAGGCATTTGAGGGCGGCTCTCTAGCTGTGCGGCTTCACTAAAAAGAACCAATAGGCATCCCATGTCAAACTGTTGATTCCTGCAATTAACCTTCCATTTTTCTCCAGCTTTGGGTAACATGACTGCTCCAACATCTTCGTTGTTGTTAATTGGCCTGGAGTACATTGAGAAATCATGTTAGACAAGTAAAGAGTATTATTAACCAATTCAACCAGATTACTAGTGGTTGTCTTGCATCCTAAAATCGTTGTTTCTGCCTTCATTAACTAAGATTTCCATTTTGTAAATAATATTTCTTTGTACGATTCTAGGATCCTTGGTAGGTTAGCTGCTTGTCCCTGATCGGAATCTTGCCATTCCAGAAAATTTGTCAATGTTTCCTCGGCTTGATCCAAATCTGTCCTTGCCTTTTCTAATTTTTCACTTATGGATGCCACTAAGTTGCACAATGGTTCTGCCTGGGTGATTTGCTGACACAAAAGCTTCATCTGATTTATCAATCCTTTGTTTAATTGAAATGCCTCCGCTTTAAACTCATTTATCTGGGGGAGCTTCTCTGTTTGCTCAAGTTGAGCTGATAATTGAGTAATCTGCTGATCTTTGGATTTCAACATTTTCTCAGTTGATGCTTTTAGTTGCGCCAATGCCTCCGATAGCTCCTTTTTCTTTTGGACTGCACTGTCGTCAATCATCTGTTTTTCTTCCTGCAATTTCTTAGTTAGTTGATTGTTTATTTGTTGTTGTACTAGCAATTGCTGTTCTGCCTGCTCTGCCTTTTGCTGTGCTTTCGATAATTGTGCCTGTAGTGAAAAGATATCCTGATCTTTTGTCTTTAATAAACTGCTCACCTCCGATGTTTTGTCTATTGTCGCTGTCGAATAAGCTCCAGCATACTGTGATAGCTTTGTCAAATCATCAGAGGGATCAAATTCCTTTTTCCATAGCACATTGCCTGTTACTGTTTGTTATGGGAATAAAGAAGGTTGATCAGTCCTTCTCCTCTTCCTCTATCGTTGCTCATGCACTTCCTCCTATTGCTTTGATGTGATAGGTGGTTCTTTATCAAGTCATTTCTCAGGCTAGCTTGATTCTGTTGTTGGAGTCGTTGCTAACAGATCTAGAAGCAGAGTTTGCAACCTCTGCTCTCTAAGTCTGTTAAATTCAACTAGTCCCTCATCATTGTATTCAAGTATGGTGAGCGATTTAACTTGATACATCGACTCGGCCGATGCAAAAAAGTCCTCAAATCTATCTTCTTTATGCTCGAACTTGGTCAATTTGGCCTGTTCGAGTGCATTATAGGCGACTTTGTTTGGATCAAATCGCCTGCTTGGTAGAGTTGCCAGGGTTAGTGAATTTATTTTCTCAGCTTCTTTCTCTACATGTTTGAAATCATGCAGTGTGTAGATACCAATTCTCAAAGGAAAAGAGGGCCAGGCGTGCTTCTTAGATTTCTTCAGAGTTTGTGTAACCCCATCGGCGATGATCTGATAGGCTATTTCCCTGGCCAGTAGTTTATCAAGGATGTATAGAGAAAGAACCTGGGGTTTAGCTTGACTGCCAAAAACTCTGATATAAGTGAACTTTTCCTCCTCGAACCAACTCCCTATGGAAGTTAAATCCAACCCTGCTTGGTAGGAAATCTTAGGCGCAGGCTTATTGAAAATAGAATAATGAATGGGCAACATGAAACCGTTGTAGATTTGATACAAATGGTGTTTGTAGCTGGTCTTCCACAACTTTTGATGGTATATGTGGATGGGTGTGGGGTCTTGCGACGTCCACCTCCATCTGAGAACAGGAAATTCAGAATTTAAACACAAGACATCTAATACATAGGCACTGTAGTAAAATGGGGGAATGAACCTTTCAGTGACGCGGGACTTGAATCTGAAATCAAGAATTGTGGATGCTAACTTATCAGACAGTATATCTGCCCAATCCATTATTTCACCACTACATGCCGCCTCCATTAAGGGGACCATTTCTATGGTAAAATTGGCGGAATCATGTAATCCCCACAATCTGCACATCATTATCCTAGCATAGCAATAAGGAGAGCATAGAGAATCGACCGAGTACTTACCCGAAGATTCGTGCTTGTGCTTTGCTGGATTTTGTCTCCAACCTCGAACGGGTTTGGATTCAGTCTCATTCTTAGCTCGGAATTTCTCCAGGAATGTCGTGTTATATTTCTTCTCTGCCTCCGGCAAATGATACATTTGTCTTAAATCCTCGGCTCGAAAGGAACCGAAAATTCTCCCATCTGTGGTGCTGAAAGTTCTGTCAGTAATCGGGATTTCCTGAATCGCCCATCTAACCACGTTTGTATATGGGATGATTTTCTCCCGAGCCACTATTCGACGAAGAAAAGAGTTGGCTAAATCGCTTAGATTAGCCTCGAATTTGCTAGTGCTGTCAGCTGAGACTTGTATTTCTGTCACCCTTGGCTCTTTGGCTTCGATTAGATTATAGGTGCCTTGCCAAGTAGTTCTGACAAGTCCTAGGCATGTGGTGTCCGATATGAGCCCTTTCCTTTTGGTGCTTTGATCAACGACAGGCTGCCCTGTGGCCGGCGAAGCGGAAGCCATTATGGTTTTCTTGGACTTCTTCCCCATTCTGCTTAAATCTGTTTCCGCGGAAGAATTCTGCACAGAGATGATAATAGACGTAATACAGAAAATGATAGCGTAAATCAAATAGACTAAGATATATATTGATGAATGCATGGCGAACGATTGACTTAAGGTGGCCTCGAATAAAATCTGTAAAAAGATCTCAGGCTTACTGTTTCATTAAATGGCCGTTAAGACCTGTCAATCCTATCAATACTTGTCAATTCGATTAATGGCCGAATGATTTATTTGAAGCGTGCCTTGGGTGTTTTGGCGGTTGAGCGCGGATGAATGGCTCTTCGAAATATAAGGCCTTAAATACGAATAAATTGTATTAAACCCGCTTTAAGGCTTGTTTTGAAATCTGCGTTTTTTGGCTTTATCGCGATCGGGCGTCGGGGGAAATCATAAATCGTTATATTGGTTCCATTTGGAATCCCAGATCACTGATAGCAATATCGCATCACGTCGGGAGTAGCGAGTGGGGCAGGTTTAAAAGCATGCATAGTCGATTGCCGATAGCGATATCGCATCGCATCGGAACAAAAAGGAGTTTTAATTGCGCCAATTCATTATCCTCGATACCCGATAGCGATTTCGCATCAGAGAAAACCAATGGGTCCTTAAGCTGTGCTTCCTTTGTCATTGCGATATGCGATCTTGCGATCGCTTTATCGCAATGACAAAAGATTAATCATTTATGTTAAGGCTTTTGATTGTTTTATTCGAAAAGGTTTTTGATAATGCTTTATTTTATTTTTTCGGACCTTTTTGAAAAAAAGTATGTTGATACCAATTAAAATCAAAATTAAAAAGAGACCCATTTTATATTATAGTTTTAGGATAATAATGATATGAAATGGGGGGTTGTTGTAGGGCACAACAGGTAGATCCCTAGGATTATAGTTATTAAGTTCACCAAATACAACAATTTTACGTGGGGGGATAGTTGGAGATCAGGCGTACATGCATGGGAAGAGTAACAAGCTCAATCCCCTTGATGGATCCTCCACATGATCACATAGAGGTTTAATTTCAAGGGACCCCAAGTACCTTTCAGTACTGTTGTAATATGTGAAAATCACTATATCTAGGCCGATCGTGTGGGTACAATCACTTCACTAGATTCGAGATGATCTTGTGCTTAACTCATGTACAGGAAGAGATTTTGAGAGAAAATGGAAATAATTGTATTTTCTCTCCCTAACTCAAGATTCTATTATTCATTTGTAGCTTTGGAAAGCTTACTTCGTTCCCTATTCCAAAGCCCTACACTTAAGCTACTGTACCTCGTAAGAGCCCTAAAAAACATTAAATTCTAGATGAATTTTAATTAACATTGTATTATTAAGATTTTCATTACTCAATAGGTAATGAAGGTAAAACTTATGATGTTATGACATGACTCGAAATCTTAAGGTATTCAAAAATGCGATACCAACTTTCAAATTCGATGGAATCCTATTCACACGAAAGAAAGAGTGCCATTGATTTTTCGAAATGAAATGGAAAACCTCACAACTTTTCCAATTTTTCTAAAACAACCAATTTCACTTTCATGTAATGAAAATGTAGGAAAAAAACCAAATTTTAGATTTCCCTAAAAGTGAAATAAGCCAAAATACCCTTTCCCTTTTATCGCTTAAAACTTTCAAGCACATAGAAATCAATAAAAACAGTTAGAGAAAACACATTTTCCCTATGAATTCTTTGATTTAATTATAACAACAATGTAATTGTGGGAAATTTTGAAGATGAAAGAAACAATTTCCTTATCAAGCAAAAATGACTGCAATTCCTTTACAACATCACTATATCTCAAGAAACCGTAATTTGCAGTTCAAAATGAGTTTGACCACAAATAAGAAAAAACTTAAGGACAACTCATGTATTTGACAGAACAAAATAATAATATCATAAACAAAAGGAAAAACTATCTTGTTTTCATCAATCAACAAATCACTGATGTAAAACCCCAAGTAATTTCTTGAAAAATACATAATTCTCATAAAACATTAACAAACCACTCAAATGGGTTCAAAAGAGACACAAGGCAATCTAAACATAGAAAATTTTAGGGGCGAATGTTCGCCCTTTGGCGAAATTAAGGGGTTTTAAATTTTTAGTGGGCGAATATTTTGTATCATAGTACATTTTTACAAATCACCTCAAATAGCCCACCTTATTTTAAGGGAGAGGGTAAAAAGGTAAATTTAGCCCTTGAAATTAGGAGTTACAACCTTCCATTTGCCCATTTTCAAGAATAGGTTTTATTTAAGTGAATCCATTCGCCCATTTTCAAGAATAGGTTTTATTTAAGTGAATCCTATGGCCAAATACCATATTTATAAAAGAGGTATGGTAAATTAATAAAAATATAAATAAATGAGAGGTATGGTAAATAAATAAAACATTTTTTATATTTACTCCATAAGTCACCTTATATACATGCAAGGGTGTAAACAAATAAAAATATAAGTAAAGTGGAGATATGGTAAATAAATAAAACGTCCTCTTATACTTACTCAAAAGGTATGGTAAATCAATAAAAACATAAATAAACTAGACGTATGGTAAATAAATAAAACCTCTTTTTATATTTAGTCCATAACCCTCGTTATTTATGTAGGCTCAAGAAAGAGGTTTTATTTAAGTTAATCCTATGGGCAAAATACCATATTTGTAAAAGAGGTATGGTAAATTAATAAAAATACAAATAAATGAGAGGTATAGTAAACAAATAAAACATTTTTTTATATTTACTCCATAAGTCACCTTATGCGTTATATTTAGGTGAAACCTATGGGCAAAATAATATGGGACAAATACCATGGACTAGATTGTTATTAATACCATGCAAAAAAACATTATTAACCCTAATATTAGTATTAATAAAAATAAGAATGGCACATGGTATTGACCCATGGTATTCACCAAAATGGCACATGGTATTCACCAAAATGGCACATGGTATTGACCCATGGTATTCACCTAGAATGTAACCTATTTAAATGGGGGAATAAAACTAGCATAGATCCATCTTTACTCGATCTACTAACCCCATAGAGGTATCAAATATCGTGATATGCAAACTAGCATAGAGTGAAAAAATATTTGATCCCTCTCAGGGCTCGATCAAGAGTAAAAATGGATGTTCTAATTTAATGTATGTTAAACATTTTAGCTTGGTTAAAATAAAAATCAACTATTAATTTTATCAATTTTTATAAATTACTAATAGTAATTTTTAAGCTCCAGGTTTATATAACCATGGTATTGAACCCATGGTATTCATGTGAGCATAGACTATTTAAAGGGGAAATTCTATCTTAGATCCATCTTAATTTTGGGTCTACCAAATGCTCAGAGGGATAAATAGATTTCATCCCCGTAAGAGTGGTAGATGTGGAGTTTAAGATGGATATAGGTTGGTTTTTATGATAATGAAGATATTAAATAGACTTAGGAAATTATATTGTAAAAACATCTTAAGGTGAATGGTTAAAGCATAGACATTGGACAAGTATATTTGTATACTTCTGTTTTAAACGGAAACAAATCCAGGGCTAAAAGGAATGGATTGATTGCACTAGTCATCCTTCTATAACTTTCCAACATATGCTGGAGTAAAAAGATTGTAATTTGGGTAATTTTTCTAATTGCAAATGGGAACATACTTGTGTATTGGCAAGGTGGTTACAAGGTCCCTAGATGTGGAGTAAACATATTGTAATTTCGGTAATTTTTCTAATTGCAAATAGGAACATACTTGTGTATTGGGAGGGTGGTTATGAGGTCCCTAGAAGTGATGAATTTGAATTTTTCTTGGTTTTATATATAGTATTAGGTTTTTTCTCATGCTTTTTGTGAATGGCACGGGTGAATTTTATCTCACACCCACTAGGTTATAGATATGTAATTTCGGTAATTTTGATTTCAAAAGATATTTTAAAGAAATGCAATGATTTCATTTGTGTATTCAATAAACACAAAATTTTATAATTGAGTAAAATATTCGCCATGCCTGGTGAGAGATTCGCCAAAAAATTATATATACATATCATATTATTGATAAAATCGTCTTCCATTTTTCCTATATACCATGGAGATTCACCCATTTATTATACATGTAAATTTGGGGGGTTCTTAAAATTTTCCCTGCTACCAATTATAAGGAACATGAAAAATTATTACAAACATGGCAGGAAAACTTAGTCCTTGCTACTCAAATTAGAAATGGTGTTTTAAGAAAATTACATAAAAAAAACTATAATTTACATTTGGCAATGTTAGCTTAATAGAGTCAGTTGGCAAACTTAATCCTATATGCTTGTTTTTTAAGGAACTTATAAATTGAGATGTGAATTGGATAAATTAATTGTTTGCTTACACACAAGGACTTGGATAAATTTGGTGGATAGTAATCACTAACATATCTACACATTTTTAGTTTCAATCCTACATAAGTACTCAGAGCAACATAAACCACATTAAAAATATTAATGTGGTTGATATAGCCCAAGGCTTCATTTGTATCCACAATTGATAAATATATAACGGAAAAAATATTGCAACAAAAATATTATTATTAACTTTGATTTTAATTAACTCTTAAGAATCCAAGGCTTGATAAAAAACAGAGTTGTTGAAGAGTTTCTATCCTTTACAACTAAGATATAAGACAACTTTTCTAAAATTAGGTATTCTTTGAAAATCCATAGGAAATTTGTGGACTAAGCATATGTTAAGCATATTCCCTTGAGAATCAATCTAGGCCATCAATTAAAAAAAAAAGTCAACAAAATCCTCATCCATCTTAAGTTGAAATAGGAAGCTTTGGACTCATAATAGTGAGAAATATGGTAAATATATTTATTTACATTTTATTCTTATTTTCTTATGCAAAGACTTGCGTAAATTATGATGGGAAATCACAAGCCATTTTCAATATTTTTATTTTTAAATAGTTATAAATATTGCAGTCATATCCATAAATTGTAACATAAAATATATAAACAATTATTTATATAAAATATACTAATATGTTACATATAAATTTTAATTATAATCCAATGGAATATTAAAAAAATTATAATAATATTAAAAAATAAATATTTATTTTTCAATATTTTAATTATGAAATTAATAATAAGTCAAATAAATATTTAGAATCTTACCTTCGAAAGTACCAATAACTTGGAAAGTAAATTTGTGCCAAAAAAAATGTTTGTTCAACTTGGTGGAGGCCCGGTGTGTCACGCCCCCAAGCCGGCGGTAGTCTTTCAACCGCTCTTAGTGAAGTGCGGCACCACCGAACACTTACTCATACTTAGTTTGTGTTTCGCAACCAAATATTATTATGTTATCCTTTATACCAATGAACACCCATACACATTCATTATCAACGACAATATTTTAATTATCAAATTAAAATGAGTCGAATAAATATTTAGAATCTTTAACTCGAAAGTACCAAATAATTTGCAAAGTAATAATATGAAATGACATTTGTACATATGTGGTTCTTATGCCAAAACAAGCCTGTTCAGCCTGGTGGAGGCCCTGTGGGTCACACCATTAACCTTTATGTCAAAAGATAGGAGTTGTCTATAATGCGACTTTTTGGAGATTCCGGTGACGGAATCCGGTAGAAGAAATGAGGTTAAATCTTGATTTTTAGCAGTTAAAATGGTTTTTTAACTGCATATTTGGATTCAGCGCCCTGAAAAACCCCTGGGAACTATTGATTGTGCAGAAACTAGCTATCAAACTTGGGATTCCAATAAATTGCTGCCGGATTTTGACCAGAAAAATCCGCGAGAAAGCCTTTCAAAAAGTCCCGTTATAGACTACTGCCAAAAGATATACGTCACTCACAGTAAATCGACAGAGTTTGCTGACTTTGGTTCACGGGCACACACTTTGATTAATCAGCTCCGGTCGTACCATTTGAAAATTGGAAAGAAAAAATGAAAATCTGTGGAGCCAAAACGCGTCGAATGGACAATGACAGCCCGCAGCGACCGATAACTAAAACACGTGAGCCGGCGGGGACTCGTGAGTCTTGCGATTATGTAGGACTATTGCTCGTTGCTGCGGGTACATTATGAGCACCCTCATAGTATGGGTTCTGCGGCTGAAAGTTTTGAGCACAGCCATGGCCAAAGCACAGGGAGTTTTGCTCGCTTTCGTGTCAGCATTAGTCCTTGCAGGGGCCGGAGGTGCGATCTTCGAGATTCAGAACAACTGTCCATTCACGGTTTGGGCAGCGGGTTTACCAGGCGGTGGGAAACGGCTGGACAGAGGGCAGTCGTGGAGGCTTCAAGTCGCCACGGGTACAGCAAGGTTTTGGGGACGCACCCGGTGTTCCTTTAATGGCAATGGCAGCGGCAGCTGCAATACTGGGGACTGTGGGGGTCTACTAAACTGTCAAGCCTCTGTAAAACCCACTGCGACTATGGCCGAGTTCTCTGTCAGTCAAAACAACCTTGACTTTTATGACATCTCTCTCGTGGATGGATTCAACCTGCCAGTGTCGATCATACCCTCCAACTCTTCGTGCCACACAATCGCCTGCAGCAGCAATATAAGTGCCATCTGCCCCGTTAAACTGAGGGTTTCGGTCGGAGGCGGTAGCACCTGGACCAGTTTTAATACATCGCATTATTGCTGTAGAGGGCAATATTCAAACAATTGCTGTGAGACTAATTATACGAAGATTTTCAAGCGCCAATGTCGCCAGGCAGCGGACGACGCCACCAGCACGTTCAGTTGCTCCGGAAGCAATGACTTTTCAATCCTTTTCTGCGGCAGAAAGGCCAAATTCCTTCAAAGTCAACTTTCTAGTCGAGGTCAGCTCTCTAATCTACCGCGTGATTACTTCAGACTTGTATTGTGGATTTTGGAATTTCATCAAGCATATTGTGCATTGCTTCGTTAAACTGCTGCACATAATGTTTATTTTTATGGCTTTTCAATTCATTTCCTCTGCATCCTAGATGGGTACTAATGGTTTCCATAACTGGGTGTAAATGTACACTTTTATTATTCACCCAGGTCATTTGGAATTTACTCTGCTTCTTCAGAAAATTAATCATTAACCGTTCACTCTGCTTATTCAGCAACCAAACATAAATATTTTCAACGTATTTAGAGTCAGGGAAATATTATTTAGCAGTTGGATCTATCTTTTAAAAACAAATACTCTTATCTTTTTATGTTTTTGAATGGAGTCTATCAAAAATATGATTTGAAATAGTAAAAAATTGAATATTAAATTTTGATTTTGTTATTTAAAATGGTTTGTTTGTTTGTTTGTTTTTAAATAAATTTGATTTGAAAAAGTAAAAAATTGAATTTAATATTTAGATTGTGAATAATTTACAATTCAAATTTGTGATTCTAATTAATTTCTATAAAATTCTAAACAAATTAAATTTAAGAATATGTCAAAAGTTCTAAAATATATAACAAATAGACTAAACCATAATAGATATTTTTAAAAAACAATAATAATAATTAAGATATTTTTAGACTCCAATTATAACAAGAGCATGTGATAGCATGTCACTGCTTATATGTATACATGACTTATTGTATTAAATCAATATATTTAATTAAAAATGATATATAAAATATAAAATTTATTGAAAAAAAACTGCTTTAAACATTTACTTCTTAAAACACCCTTATTCCAATTCTTAATTTTAAAAAATATATTATTATTTAAATACTTATAAATATAATTTTATTCCATAACAATTTTTTTTAAAATTATAATATAATATATATATATATATATATATATAATTTCCTTTTATTTTCATAAACTATTTTTATATAAAATAGTGTTATAAGATAAAATAAAATAAATGTTAACGAAAATATTTCGTACCAACTAAATTCATATATTGAAACCTACATAGTGTTCGTATGTTGACTTACTTAAATTGGTTCCATTCAACATCGCGTTAATTTAAAGTCAACTGGCATTGGGGGGTGTTTCTGGGAGGTTTATCTCCTTAAGATGCCAATATAATCGCATGGAGCTAGTAAATCATTGGATACTAGCACAGATGGAGAGCCAATAGGTGCACAATCCCCGTGAGAAAGAACAACTATATTGTATTTAGCACGAATTTTTGTTCTTAATTAAAAAATTAAATCTATATTTCATAAGATTTAAAGCCTTATTTAAAAACTCCTGGGCACATATTTCATCAAATTTTGTATTCTTCTATCTTTTTAATCAATACTCAACAAAATAATCAAAATTCCACAAAGTTATGAAGATGAAAAGAGAAATTAAGTTGTTCCATCGATATTATTTTCACCATTACAATCAAAATTCCACAATGTTGTGAATATGAAAATAGAAATTAAACTCAAACCTAAACATTTGGGAGCGTTGAACTTGCAGGACCCATCCACGGTTAACCGTGCCTGTGGTGCAAAATTATGGTGGAGGTGGCTGAAATAACCTAAATTACCCTGGGCCAAACATTGGAAAGAAAAGTACACTTAAAATCACAGATTGCAGAACTTAATCCGAATGCAAGACACTCTAGAAGGCTCACCAATTTGGAACCTAGCGAGAAATAACCGGCACATAATCCAGGAGCAAAGTTTTTGGGAAATTCGTGATGGAAAAATAGCCATTTTCTGGGAAGATGCATGGCAACAACTCCCCAAGCTGGAAAGCCCTGAATTCTTAGATATTCAAAAAAGCAACCAGGAGCTAGGGAGAACTACAGTGAATCAGTATTGGAAACCTAACGAAAGTGACCAGGTGTGGAGAACTTGGTTATTCAATGAGACAGATCATCTTACCGAAGTAAACAATGGTTCAATGGACCTGCGAACACAGCTAGCCAAGAGAAGGATAAGGAAAGCAGGGGATAGTGACCAATTACGCTGGGGAAAACTTGAAGGAGGCTACTTCACGCTTAGAGAAGCCAGAACACACAGAAAAAACTGAGCAGGAAGAAAAAGTCAAATGGCATAGCAAAGTTTGGGACGCCCAACTTTGGCTGAAGATCAAAACATTCCTATGGCTCCTAATGCACAGAAAAACGTTAACTTGGGAGAATCTCCGGAAAAAACAATTCATAGGTCCTTCTCGCTGCCCCATGTGTGGAACGGAGGAGGAAACCATGAATCACCTCTTCAACACCTGTGATTGGTTAAACAGTATATGGAAATGGGCGGAAACCATTCTTCAAATGACAGATCGGGTTAGGAATTCAATTCAAGAAACAATCGAGAATTGGAGTGTTAATTTCTCCAATACCCAATTGGTTAATACCATTTGGAAACTCATACTAGGGTTCATAGCATGGACGATTTGGAAAGAAAGAAACCGGAGAGTTTTCCTAAATGAAATTAGAGGCATAAACCACATAAAAGATACAATTCTTCAAAACATCAAACAAACGGTTCTTGCCAAAGGAAGAATAGAACATGACAAAAACATCTCTAGTTCGGACTTGCAGATTCTGAAAGATTTTGACATTGACATGAGAACCTTCATGTCTTCTTCGAATTGTCGACAGGAGCTAAATACCAGTGTGAATTCCTGGATTCTGCCACCAACAGGCTTCCTCAAACTCAATTTTGATGGAGTCTCCAGCGGAAATCTAGGACCTGCTGGCATTGGAGGTGTTCTTAGGGATAGTAAAGGTGGAATTCAACACATTTATAGTCAAGCACTAGGTGAAGGAACTAATGATGAAATGGAATTTGCAGCACTGGAGCAAGGTTTGAGAATTCTCAGAAGACTGAAAGCTGGAGCCACTGTGGTGGAAGGAGACTCTCAACTGGCGGTTACGGCAGCAAGGAGATTGTATACAGGGGCGAAAACAAGTAAAGTCACTCGGCACTGGAGGCTTGCCAAGGTAACAGGTATCATTGCAGAACCCCTATCTTGCCTAGATGATTTAATTTTTCAGGCAGTTAGACGCAAGGCTAATACAGTGGCAGATCACTTGGCGAATTATGGAATTGATAATCCCTCTACCAACTTGGACAGCTATTGGCAGGAAATCACATGCACGGAGCTGAGAAACAGGTGCATTCTTCTTTCGAGGCAGGACATCATTTAACGAAAGAAGAGGCTAAGGGGTACAAAGATCTTCCCCTTATGTGGAGAATGACGCCACCCAATCGAAGGGACGTGAGGATAAGTGGTTGGCAGGCTAAAGGAGTACAAAGAAGGAACTGGCATTAAATTCACATGGCCACAGGGACCGTTCCAAGGAGCACAACGAAAAACAATTATGGGCACCGTCGGCATCAAAACATAAAAGAAGATACTTGGCACTCAACGAAATGGTTCAAGCGTGGCAGACTTAATAATAAGGATTCGGCTTATCAACAAATATGTGAAAAACAAAGTAGCAGTTATTATGAATGGACGTGCGATCATGAGTTGACGAGATGGGAAGTCTCAAGTGATGCATGGTTTCCCTCTTCTATAATTACAGTCTTCAAACGCAAGAGCAAGGCACTGCTCTCCAACGGAAATCAGCTTAGTCGTAATTGTGTTCTCAGAAGGTTTCGTTTCTCTGTTCTCTACCATAGAAGAATGGCACGAGAGGGTAGCCGGAATGCCTTGGCAAATAAAGACTTGAAGAATGCTCTGGAGGCTTATGAAACGAGAACTTCCCTGAAGGAAAAACGCAAAATTGAGGAATTGGAAGCAATTGTTACGAAAGAGGAAGAGAATTTGGAGGAACATGAGCTGGAAAAGGAGATGGAATGGGTCCAAGATCCCAGCACGGTTACCGCTCGGGCAACTCAATTTGTTCGCACGTAGGCGGAAATGTGGCGCATGAAGACAATGTTAGCGAAGGCTATTAGTATGCAAGGAGAATATCTTAATCAGGCTCATCAAGCCATCTCAGTTTTATCCACGGATCATACGGCAGTTCTGGAAGCCCTGGATTTCAAAATTAGTTCTCTGGAGCAGCAATTTGGCAATATCTCCAAAAAGATGACTATGCTGATTAGTCTTCTGAGGCGCACTATATGCCAGGATGCCTTTGTTGTGGGGGAAGGAGCGAAGGAGGCCACGAGAACCAGTTAGGGGAAGCGTTCTTCTCAGCACCCACCTCTGCTCGGCAAAGCCACCACTTCGGCCAACCAGGAAAACACCACCAAGGATTATATCATTCTTGGGCTGTAGTGGCTTGCTGTGGGAGTCTCAGTGTTCTTTTGATGTTCAGCATTTGTTTTGTTTCGGTTTCGCAAGTTTACTGGTCTTTTAGTTGTTTCTCTGTTTCTCATGTTAACTGATCTTCTTCATAGTTTTCTTTGTCTGTCTCAGAGGACCATATGGTCTGCTTTATCTCTGTTTTCTAGATGCTATGATGGATTCCCTGTTTTGTTGTCCCCAACCTTTCTCTATGCCACCCTGCGTGGTGAGTCTTGGGGTCTTTTTGACAGTCTGTGTGAATGTTAAGCATTGTAATCGGGCAAGGGTGTCGCTCTTTATTCTGCACGAGCAGACCTTTTTGTACTCTATGTATTCTATGACTTAATATGAAATGTTGATTTACAAAAAAAAAGAAAATAGAAATTAAGTTGCTCCATCGATATTAATATCACCATTACTGTATTAGGATTGGATCGTTTTGCACGGAAATTTGTGAAATGATGTCATTTGTATTGTACCTACAGCTCGTTTCAGTGGAGAATACATTGAACTTACATTTTATTTATAATGTAGGTGTAGGGATTGAACTGAATACTATTCAGGCCATTTTATTCATGAGACCATGGATAAATTGGTTGTTCCATATAATGTTAACAGAAAGTAATGGTAGCTCATCTAATGAGCCGCTCAGGTTTTGAAGTAGGTCATCATTGTTTTCACATGAGTGCACAAGGGTGAGCAGAGGTAAAACTCGTGGGCACAGATTTCCAACCCATAGAGATTTAAAAAACTTGTTGCAAGGTCCTTGTGAATTTTCTTCGACATGGGAAAATTTAAGAAAAATCCAAAGTTAATCTTATAAAACAACAAAAAAGCAATTGTTTACGGCATTAGCGTCACTTGATTTAGGAGGAGCATTAGTGTTTATATCACAATGCAAGTGCCTTTCCATATTAGTCATTTTAGATTCAAGAATATTTATGGTAACACGTTGGTTTTGTTGGTTCTCCAACATCCTTTTGATGTCTTCCAAGGACACAAACATGTTATGCCTTTCCACATGTTTGTTTTTCAATACTAGACCAATCAGAGTATTTCTCTGCCAATGAAGAGAAACATAATTGAGATATTATTGTTTCCATCCCCTAGTATGACCAAGGTCTAAAACACAGCGAGAGACCTCATCCAGAATATCAGAGTTAGAGTAGGATTGTCTTTTCACTCCCACCTGAGCTTCTAATTTCTTGATTTTTCATTGTGTAGAAACATAATTGAGATATTATTTTTCCATCCCCTAGTATGACCAAGGTCTAAAACACAGCGAGAGACCTCATCCAGAATATCAGAGTTAGAGTAGGATTGTATTTTCGCTCCCACCTGAGCTTCTAATTTCTTGATTTCTCATTGTGTAAAAACATAATTGAGATATTATTTTTCCATCCCCTAGTATGACCAAGGTCTAAAACACAATGAGAGACCTCATACAGAATATCAGAGTTAGAGTAGGATTGTCTTTTTGCTCCCACCTGAGTTTCTAATTTCTTGATTTCTCATTGTGTTTCTGGGGGTACTACGTTAAAATATGTAGTTGTTGAATCCCAGGAAAAGATTGAGTGCTTCATTGACCTTGTGGGTTGTTTCCACCACCACCCTTTCAGTATCGCGTGTGTTTTCCAAGTAACATAACAGAAAAGAGGCGATTAGACTTCAAAAAAAATTAAAACAACCATTACCTAGAAAGTGATTGAAGTAAAACCTAAATCAAACACTACCATAAAACAAACCCAACAAGATATCAGTGCCATCACAATGAAAGATAGACCAGACTATACCACACTATGGAACTCCTACTCAAACACTTGAGGATTGACTCCACTCGCTATGGAACCTAATTAAACCTAAAAAATTAGTCAAACAACAAGTCACAAACCCAATGGTGTACCAGGAATTCGATAAGTGCACCAAAATAAGTTAAACTGGAAGGGAAAAAGTGTGTTTTCCCCGACAACAAACTCGACATGAGAGACCCCTTTCCTTGAACAATACTTCTCACAAATTTATTTTCCCAAGCCAGACCAGACCCAAGACCCAAAATGTACATAGACACCATGACAACAATTAGATAGATAGGGACTAAACTAGCACAACCTGGGATAATATAAAGTATTACAAGGTAAACCAGAAGATTCAATAACAACATTCTGGAGTCTGCAACCACAATTTGAAACGTGTGTTGACCTCCACAACCATTTGTCGAAGCTAACAACTAATTTTCCTCTCGCCAACTAAATTCCTACACCCGCCTCCACTTTTCTGAAATCCACTACAAATTATGTCCCTCAACCTTATTATTAGGCATCCAAACTCACAGTTCTCCCACCGCACCAAGACACAGTCTACCAAACCCCAGTTTCAACCTTATGATTAGGCATCCAAACTCATACCTCTCCCACCACACCGAGACACAGTCTGCCAAACCCTAGTTTCAACAACAAATTCCCCTTCTCCCTGTTAGATTAGAGCAGACATAACACACAGTGGATTCATACTCAGAGACTTAGACAGCAATAGCAGAGAATAATTCACAGAGATAGACAAATGGAGAAACAACAAGAACTTAGTCAGAAATAGCAGAATAAATAAAACAATCACTGGAGAACAGAAATCACTTTGCATTACATAATAGGTTTGGGCCTTAGCTTGCTTTCTTTGGCCAGATAAATTACAAATTTATAGAGGCAGAAGAAGTATCTAGAATCATGTATGTGATTCAGATGGAGATCTGGAATGTTCTAGAAACTACTGGCGGTGTACAAGGATCTAGAATCCTGCATGTGATTCTAGAAGCTATTGGGGGTGTAGAAGGATCTAGAATCATGCATGAATTTGGCTTCACACTTAACACTCCCAACCTAAACTACCCAACTCCCTCCATTTCTCCATCTCCAAGCAAAAAGCATTCCTCTCAAAGCACATGTCAACTGCGAAAATAAACCAATAAAATGAAGGACCCAGTCAAAAAAGCAGAAAACAAGGAGGTCGACTCCTCAACCTCACACCTACAACTACCTTCAACCCTCACCACCAAAATCAATAAACAATTCATCATCCTTGCGCCTATATTTAATGCTAACTAGGTGGTCGCATGCTTACAATGAGTAGCATTTTTCCATTTAATGCTCATCAAGTGGACAAGGTAGCGAGATCGTCCCCAATTTTTAAAATGTAAATTATAAATATTTCGAAAACATAAATTCAATGTTTCACCTCGTCAACTCATTTAAATGATATCGTAGTTTATTTTTTCGATTTAAACTTTTATTCATAAATATTTAATTTCTTTTTTTTCATATATATATATATATAGATTTATATTTTTACTTTATTTAAAAGTTAAACAAAATTATGGTTTATTTTTTCAATTTACTCTTTTATTTTTAAATAGTTAAAATGATAATTCATATATGATAATACTAAATAATTTAGGTTAGTTTTTTAATTAGGGAAACCATGTCAAAGTTAAAAGTTCATTTTCTATAGAATGACATAAGATGAAAGAGTATCAAGATAACAAAAATTGAAAAGTGGGTCTATTTGACCTTGGAAGTGAGTAGTAAGAACTAGAAACGAGTTAACCAAAGACAATAGAAACTAATATGAAGGATCAAAATCAGTTGTTGCAACCTCTCTATGGGATGCCTCCAAGTAGGTGTGGGATGCCAAGGTGTTTTTCAATGTGTTCCATCTTTTATTTTTTCAATTTAATATTTTATTGTTAAGCAATAATAATAATAATAATTGGATTTCCTTCTAAACATTAGAGTACATGATAATATTTAAAAAACTTAGGTTAATCATTTATTAGAGAGACAATACCAAAGTCAAAAGTTCACTCTCCATAGAGAGGTATAAGATGACAAAGTATTAAGATGACAGAGTATTAAGATAACTAATATTAAACATACAAAAGTTGAAAAGTGGGTCTATTCGACCTTAGAAGTGAATGTAGAAATTTTGAATAATTAAACACTTATTCACAGAGATTATCCCGATTATACACTATTGCGGAATACATGCATAATACATAACCTCCTCTACATTGATCATCAATTTAGCAGCATTAAAAACAATGAAACATCAATCGCATGCACACATTAACACAGTATGTAACCCGGGGAAAGCATACAGCTGAAAACCCCA
Organism: Pinus taeda; assembly: GCA_000404065.3. Lineage (NCBI taxonomy): Eukaryota > Viridiplantae > Streptophyta > Pinopsida > Pinales > Pinaceae > Pinus > Pinus taeda. The sequence continues at coordinate 268,274 of APFE031271926.1, read as the reverse complement.
CAATATCTGTATATTATATTGATTGAGAACATGTAACAATACATAGTACAATACTCCTCGCAAGTACTCAGTACTATCTCCACCTGTTACACACAAACTAACTCAGATCTGATGCCTCAAATCTCCTCCACTATTTGCCTGCCTCCACTGCACAATCCTGCATGAGAATAATGATGAATGGCTAAACCAAACTCGTATTTCCTTAGCTGAACCACGCAATCCTCATTAGAATTACTCAATCCCACTGATTGTGCAAGATCTCATGCACAACTATAGTCACAACTGATAACAATCTCAACCTCTAACACCTGTCTCCACTGAACTGGACATGCACTGAGTTAACTGATGTATTCTTCAGTTGCTTTATGAGTTAATAATTAGTGAATTAATTAATAAATAATTCACACCACTCAACATTAGTCTATTTGTCAGTTAGACTAAATACAACTAGTTCAACTAAGTCAAACTGAACACAACTCCATCAACTCCACTGTCAACTCCACCAAACTCAACCACATGAGTTCTAACTGAAGTCCTGCATGCAATAGCTCAATTAACCCACAAGAAAAGCATATTTCCTTCTGACAGCTGCATGTGCCACATCTGTAGCTCAAACTGAAGTGCTCCAAGAGGATAAGATAATGTTTATAGTCCAAATAATATGATGAGCTAATAATATTCGACTATTTCTATTTTTAGCCTGGCAGTCTAAAAATAGACTCCGCCCATATGTCTAAAAATAGAAGTCCATCTATTTTTACCAACATAACCAATCATCCACAAATAGCATCCTGCAACTCATAGACCATGACCCATATGTCTAAAAATAGACATAGTCTAAAAATAGACTTTGCACCAAAAATAGCCTGCAGGCCCACTTAGTGAAGGCGACTTCTTTTCACTAAGCTCCATCATCTTGTTGCATTTTCAACACTCCCTCTCAAAAAGATATGGATTATCTGTAACCCCTATCATGCCTCTGTGGTATTCGAATTTTCTCCTCATGAGCGCCTTCGTCAAGATATCAGCATCCTGATCCTCCATGGGAATGTATGAAAGTAACATGATTCTCTGTTGCACACAATCTTTGATATGATGGTATCTGATGTCGATGTGCTTGGATCTATCATGAAATATTGGATTAGCCGAGAGTTTAATGCAACTCTAGTTATCACAATAAATCACAGTAGGCTCCAAGTGTGACCCGAACAACTCAACCAGGATCTTCCTCATCCATATAGCCTCGCATGCAGCCAAACTTGCTGCCATATACTCACCCTCTGCTAAATTGAGTGCCACGGATCTCTGCTTCCTGTTGTACCAAGAAACTATTGTCGACCCGATACTGAAGATCCCTCCAGATGTGCTCTTTTTGTTCGTTGGGCTCCCTACCCAATCTGCATCCATGAAGCCACATAGCTTCACCTCATCCTCCTGTTTGTACCACAATCCATATCCCGATGTGCCTCTGAGATAACGCAATACATACTTTCCTGCCTTCAAGAAGAGCTTGGTTGGCTTAACCATAGCTTGTGAAAGCTGGTTAACAGCATAGCATATATCAGGTCATGTATTGACCAGATACATAAACGACCCCACCAATTGTCGATAAATAGTGGCATCCACTACCTCCGCTGAAGTAGCATCCTCCTTCCTCCAACCTCCAGGAATAGGAGTATCAACAGGCTTGCAGCCATGCATGTTGAACTTCTCCAGTATCTCTCGGGCATACTTACCCTGAGAAACAAATAGTCCATCACTGTGCTTCCAAATTTTGTAGATCCGTCTCAAACCCACCACTGATTTCCCTTCCAGTCTTGGGACAATCTCCCATGAACTGTTTCTAACAATCGAATCATACTCTTCTACCATGGCATCTACCCATGCGGGATCCTCCACAGCTTCCTCGAAAGAGGATGGCTCAGTCACGACACATTTTCTCACAAGAGCCATGTATCCAGTGTACCGATCAGGTGACTGTCTCTATATGCGTTGTGCTGTAGGTGGTCCTACAACCTTCTCTGCATCTTGAGCCAGTCGCTCAGCTTCTGTAGTGCACTTTCACCCTCTGATGGTTGGCATTGCATGAGTGGTCTCTTCCACTCCATGAACTTCATCTTATGGCTGATCCACATCCTGAAGCTCATCCTTAGGAACTAATAGCTCCTCATCTGCATGCAAGTGTGGCTCCCTCTCAAGCGAACACTTCATGGCTTTCTCCTCCTGAAATTTGATATCTCGTCGCACAGCAGTCTTGCGACTGTCTGGAAAATACACGCAATAGTTGTGGGGAGTATCAGTGTACCCCACAAATATCCCAACCTCTGCGGTCAGCTCTAGCTTCTTCCTGGCATCCTTTGTCACATGCATGTAAACAGGAGAACCAAAAATCCTCATATGGGAAATATCAGGCCTCTTACCAGAATAAGCCTCCTCGGGCGTACTCATGTCAAGTATCTTGTGAGGACAATAGTTCTACACATATACTGCAGTATTGCATGCCTCCGCCCACAAGTGAAGGGGTAGGCCCTGATCATGCAACATCACCTGTGCAGCACCCACGATCGTTCTGTTCTTCCGCTTAGCAACCCCATTTTGCTGTGGGTTATGGGGAGCTATGAGCTCTCTTCGAATCCCTTCTGCGCTGCAAAAGTCCTTGAACTCGCCAGAGATGATTCACCACCATTTTCGCTCTTAAGAGCCTTCACCTTCTTCCTCAATTCCTTCTCGACCAGTGCTTTGATCTCACAGAACTTTGAGTATGTCTCTCTCTTCTTCTGCATGAAGAAGATCCAACACTTTCGAGAGAAATCATCAACAAAGATCACATAGTACTTGTGCTTTGTTGTCGAAGCTACTGAGAAAGGTCCACACACGTCTGCATGAATTCTCTCAAGGATCATCATGGCACGACTATCCTTCTCGTGAAAGGTGGCTTTCACAAATTTTCCCAAAGTACACCCCTTGCACTGATCTGACTGTGTAAGAGTGCCTTTAGGAAGCCCAGTATAAATCTGCTGCAGTATCTTCAAAGCTCCATGGTGAAGGTGGCCCAGTCTTCGGTGCCACAACTTGCCATCATCTCGACTCACCACTCATTCTACCTTGCATGCCATTGTTGCACAGCCATCTGCATGCAATTGATAAAGGTTCTTGACTCGAACCCCTATCTTCCGGGCTTCTCCAGTTGTCTTACTGTGCAGGAAATCCTTTCCCTCGCTGAAGACAACATCATATCCCTTGTCTTCTAACATCGCCATAGAGATAAGATTCTTCTTCAATCCTGGAACATGCATCACATCTTGCAATACGAAGGGTTTACCAAACTCCCTCTCAAAGGAAATGGTACCAATACAGGTCGCACTGTATCTACCATCACCGCCCATCTCAATGTGCACTCCAAGATCTTTCTCATCCAGATCAGAAAACAAATCTCGATATCCTGTCATGTGAAAAGACGCACCACTGTCCAAGAACCATACCGTTCCCATCACACTTGATACCAAGCATGTGATCAGCAAAAAATCTAGCTCAAACTGTAAGGCTAAGGCCTCTCCCACTGCAGATCCAGCAGCTTGCCTATTTTTCTTCTTCTGTGGACAATTTGTGGAATAATGTCCATGTTGGTGACATTGAAAGCACTTCACCTTGGACATGTCCTGCTTCTTTCCTTTCACACCGAAATGAGAAGCTTTCTTGTTCTTCCCCTTCTTTGCTTTGGCAGCCAAAGTGCAATTTTCTTCATCAGATGCCTTTGATGAAGATCCGTCCCTAGTATTCCGCCTAATCTCCTCTTGCACAAGATCCGACCAAAGTCTCTCCCATCTTGGAAATTTCTCCCAACCATTGACAGAGTCCTGATAGGAATGCCAACTCTTCGGAAGACCAAGGAGAGCCAAGCTCACCAAGTCCTCATCATCGACAATCACCCCCACACTTCCCAGCTCATCCCGGCATTGGGTGAACTTCGTGAGATACTTGAGCATACTGTCTCCTTTCTCACACTTAATGTTTCTGAGTTTATCCTTGAGCACTAACTTCCTCTGGCTGCTCTTGCTTTGGAATAAATCTATCAACGTTTTCCACATCAAGTATGGAGAAGCCTTTCCATGCAGGCTGGATACAATGTGATCCTTCACGCCCTCCAACGGAATCCTTCGACACTTTTTTGTCTTCTTTTTCCAAGCCTCAAATTGAGCAGCATCAGTAGGCTTTGGGACTTCAACATCTATTAACTCCTTCAACCCATTGTCATCTAACACTGCCTCCATCCTGTCTGTCCATGCAATATAATTCGAGCTGCCTTCAATGGCATACTCCAATCGCAATCCGTTGAAAGACATTTCAACTTCGACACCAAGAAAACACTGCTGCAAATTCGAATTCCACCAGCTCAAAACTCAACCGCTTCTGATCTAAAATTCGCAAGAACAAAGTATTTCTCATACAGAGATTGACTATATGGGAATTTACCAGATATCTCACCTTCCAAAATAAGGATGAATCTAGAGGCTACCTGGCCCAATTACAGACTCTGCTTGAAGAAATAAAATGTAATCACTTTCTGAATAATAGATCTGATGATCAACTTCGCTCTAATACCATGTAGAAATTTGAATAATATAACACTTATTCACAGAGATTATCCTGATTATACACTATTTGCGTAATGCATGCATAATTCATAACCTCCTCTACCATTGATCATCAATTTGCGGAATTAAAAAAAACAATCACATGCACACATTGAAACATCAATCACACATATCAACACAGTATGTAATGGGGAAAGAATACAGCTGAAAACCCCCAACTATCTGTATATTATAATGATAGAGAACATGTAACAATACATAGTACAATACTCCTCACAAGTACTCAGTACTATCTCCACATGCTACACACAAACTAGCTCAGATCTGAACAAGTCACGGGTTCAAATCTCCTCCACTATTTTACTGCCTCTAATGTGCAATCCAAGTTGAGAATAGATCAGATCCAAGTTCGAATTCCCTTGGTTTGTACTGTGCAATCCTCATTGGCAATTTCAATCAATGATTGTGCAAATCTCATGCACAGCTATAGTCACAACTGATAGTAGTCTCACCCTTTCACCCACCTCTAACACTTGTATCCACTGAACTGTCCATGCACTGAGTTAACTGAAGTATTATTTAGTTGATTTATGAGTTAATAATTAGTGAATTAATTAATAATTAATTCACACCACTCATCACTAGTGTATTTGTCAGTTAGAATAAATACAACTAGTTCAACTAAGTCAAACTGAACACAACTCCATCAACTCCTCAATCAACTCCACCAAACTCAATCACTTGAGTTCTAACTAAAGTCCATCATGCAATAGCTCAACCAACCCATAGGAAAAGCGTATTTCCTTCTAGAAGTTGCATGTGCCACATCTGTAGCTCGAACTGAAGTGCTGCAAGAGGATAAGATAATGTTTATAGTCCAAATATTATTAAGAGCTAATAATATTCGACTGTTCTATTTTTAGACTGGCAATCTAAAAATAGACTCTGCCCATATGTCTAAAAATAGAGGTCCATCTATTTTTACCAACATGACCAATCATCCATAACTAGCATCCTGCAACTCATAGACCATGATCCATATGTCTAAAAATAGACTTTGCGCCAAAAATAGCCTGCAGGCCCACTTAGTGAAGGCAACTTCTTTTCACTAAGCTCCATCATCTTGTTGCATTTTCAACAAAGACATAGTTTGTAAAGTAACTTAATAATGGAACGTGTTAACTACTTATGTGGTGCCGCACCCCGACCAATTAACGAAAAAATAATTGGGGGCGTGACAGGTCATATCAGAGCAGGATGCAGAGAACAGACATGTATGTAGGGAAAAGTTATGGAGAAATTGTGGATGAACAGTCTGGGTTTCGTGGACTTGATGGTTCATGGTAAGACCATTCAAGCTCTAGTGGACAGTGGGGCCACTCATAACTTCATGATGACGCGGTTAGCAAAATAGGTTAGACTGATGATCTTCCCATTGAATGTGGAAGTCAAGGCGGTGAACTCTAGAGCTAAAGTGGCGGGTTTGGCACACGAAGTGCCTGTGTAGATAAAAGACTGGAAGGGTCAGTTGGACTTCACAGTGATGGAGATGAACGACTTCGATATGATATTGGTGCAATATTTCTTGAATAGAAATAAGGCAATTGTTTTCCCCTTCTATGATGAGGTGGTGCTAGTTGGATAGTCACAAAATTGGACTTCGCCCACTCATAGGCAAAGGAGGGAAGTCAAGGTGCAGCTTGTTTCTGCACTAAGTTTGGAGAAATCCATGAAGGAGTCAGATATAGAGACATATGCGGTGATTTTCAAGGGAGTCGATGGTGATGGAGTGGGGACGCCTGTTCCAGTCGATATTTCTGAGGTACTGACCAAATATGCGGATTTGATGCCGATGAGCTACCAAAGAAACTTCCACCAAGGTGTGCAGTAGAGCATAGCATTGAGCTTGAGCCAGGAAAGCAACCCCTGGCTAAAGCACCTTATCGGTTGTCAAGAACTGAATTGGAGGAATTGAAACGACAGTTAAAGGAGTTAGCTAATGCAGGTTTCATCAGATCTTCAAGGTCCCCCTATGGAGCTCTGGTATTGTTCTATTAGAAGAAGGATTTGAATGAGCTACGGATGTGCTATAATTACCATGCATTGAACAAGAAAACGGTAAGGAACAAGTATCCTTTGCCATTGGCTGTTGATTGCTTTGACAAGCTTGCGAAAGCCCGAGTGTTTTCCAAGCTAGACTTGAGGGATGGGTATTATCAGGTGCGGATAGCTGAAGGAGACGAGAAGAAGACCGCGATAATAACAAGGTACAGTAGTTTTGAATTCCTAGTTATGCCATTCGGGTTGTGCAATGCTCCTCCTACATTCTGCACTTTGATGAATGATGTCCTACGACCATACTTGGATTCATTCGTAGTAGTGTACTTGGACAATATAGTGGTGTATAGTGACAATATGGAGGATCATAAGAAGCATTTAGCAATGGTGTTCGAGGCACTGAAGGTAAATCAGTTGTACTTGAGGAAGTCTAAGTGTATGTTCGCTTAGACCGAGATTCTGTTCCTTGGGAATATAGTTGGTCGAGGGCATATACGGATGGAGCTGAGCAGAGTGAAGGTGATCGAGGACTGGGTTGAATTGAAGAATGTCCATGAGATGAGGATTTTTTCGGCATGACCAACTACCAACGGAAGTTTGTAGAGGGTACTCCAAGGTAACATCATCACTGACAGACCTATTAAAGAAAGACAATAGATGGATTTGGACAGATGAATGTCAAAAGGCATTTGATGACTTGAAGAGGAGGATGGTTACAACACCAATAATGAAGTTGCCTGACTTCGAGAGACCATTTGAGTTACACACAGATGCTTCAGATTTTTCCATAGGAGGGGTTCTTATGCAGGATGGGCATCCGATGGCGTACAAAAGTCGGAAGTTGCAGGATAGAGAATGGAGGTATTCGGTCCATGAGAAGGAGATGACTGCAATCATTCACTATCTTCATGTGTGGAGGCATTACCTTATTGGGAAGTCATTTGTTGTCAAGACAGAAAACGTTGTAGCGAGTTATTTTGCATCAAAACCAAAGCTTTCTATGAAGCAAACTCGTTGGCAGGACTTCTTGGTAGAATTCGACATGACTATTGAGTATAGATCGGGGAGACACGTAGCAGATGCCCTTAGCAAGAAGGGACAACTTGCAGCATTGGAGGGAGAAGACTGGGCAGCGAGGAGTAGGAGTCGAGTTCAGATGTCAGAAGAGATGCAGAATAAGCTCAAGGAAAGTGTTGAGCCCGATACTCAAGTGCAAAATATAGTGAAGCAGATAAAGGAGGGGAAGACACGAAAGTTCTTTCTCTAGGATAGATTCTTGTTCTTTGGAAACTGACTCTATGTTCCAAAGTCATTTGGTCTCAGGAGGCACCTTTTGAAGGAGTGCCACGACTCACCATGGGCTGGCCACCCAGGGAAACATCATTCTTTGGCATTGTTGGAGAGAGGATTCTTTTGGGAGAATATGTGGGAGGATGTAGAGGAGTATGTACATATGTGCATCATTTGTTAGTAAGACAAATCGGATACTCAGAGGCAAGGAGGTCTGTTGCAACCTTTACCGATTCCTGAGAGACAATGGATGAGTGTCTCGATGGACTTCATCACTCAGTTGCCACAAGTTCAGGGGTATAATGGGATTATGGTCTTGTTTGATCGTTTTTCTAAGTATGTTGTCTTTGTTCCAACAAAGATGCCTTGTGGAGCCGAGAAAACTACGGAATTGTTCTTCAAGAACATAATGAAGTATTGGGGGATGCCACTAAGTATCGTATCGGACCGAGATCCACGATTTACAGGTAGATTTTGGACCACATTGGTCAAGTTAGTCGGGACAGAGTTGTTGAATAGTTCGAGTTACCATCCACAGACAGATGGATAGACCGAGAGGATCAATGCATTGTTGGGGGATTAATTGAGACATTATGTGATGGATGATCAGAAGAATTGGCCTGAACGCTTGGATTTTGCTCAGTCCAGCTACAATATTCAAAAGAGCTCAGCGACGGGGTATAGTCCATTTGAGTTGGTGAATGGACAAATGCCAGTCACACAGCATACAGTAGTGACAGGAGGTTTATTGAGGAGTCCTCATGCGAAGAAGTTCATGAAGGCTTGGGATGAGACCTTAGAGCTGGCACAGTTGTGCTTGCACAAAGCTGCAAGGAGAATGAAGAAATGGGCAGATAGAGGAAGACAGGATGTACACTTCAGTGTGGGAGATATGGTGTTTCTCAGGATAACTGGGGATCAGTTTCATCCACCTAAGGGGACTGCTAGCAAACTAACAAGGAGGTATGAGGGACCATTTCAAGTGAAGAAGAGAGTGGGGGAAGTTGCTTATGAGCTGGAGCTTCCACACCATATGCACATGAAGCATTCGGTTTTTCACATGAGTTAGTTGAAGTGATGCAGACTTGATGTTGATCATCCAGAGAGAGCTGAACCACCGAGAGGACTAGCTGGGATTGTGGACAAGCTGAACCTAGAGTTGGAGAAGATTCTTAGTTTCTGAACTACAAGACTTGGTTGCCACATGAAGAGGGAATTTCTTGTCAGATGTAAGAATGCAGCGGAGGAAGACAGTGAAGTGTAAGATTTCATGTGTGGGACTCACTTTGGAGATGGAAGCGTAAGATTGTGAAGTATGACAAGAAGCTATTGCGTAGAGTAGGATTGTCAGGGATGACAATGCCTTCAGGTGGGGGAGGATGTAACGCCCTGCGGCTGGCAAGTCGCCCAAGTGTGCCCACCTTCCAAACGAAGTAGCGAAATGCGTGAAGGTTATGAGGTGACTGAGGGTGAGCCATCATAATTCAGGCGAGTTGGTCACCTTATGTTTATACGGGCGAGTGGAGGAACTTGCACCGTGGGCTGACCAAGGTGAGGATTTCAAACTCGGTGAGATGAGGTGGGGTGGCACTACCCCCGTTCCAAACCATATGTATATGTGACGAAGACTTAGTGAAATTTAATCCACTCGACATCACTCATCATTCAAAGAGAAATTGTGAAGGTGTTAGGCCGTGGCAAGAGGCGCAGGTCTATGCACCTGCTTGCTGGGCAGCGCTACACGGTTGGCACGGTTTCAGGGGATGATTCAAGGCATAAGTGGAGGGCGCATGAAGGCACCCGCCCACCGTTCGAAGGCAACTGCGGGTGGAGGGCGTGTGTGGGCGCCTGCCCACTCAGCTTAACATGGGTTCGTTTGTAAGTTTGGGTGAGAGTCATGCAAGGGACTGCCTGCCCAACTCGACAAAGTCTTGTGTGTGTTGAAACGAAGGGTGAGACCACCGTGCAGGCATGCACGAGGTGGGCACTTGACTTGGGTATAACGCCGGTGGAGCTTTGCTCCCTGTCATTTGTAAAACTGTTCATATATAATAATAAATTATTCTTATTGCATATGAATGTGTTCCTTCCGCTATTTTATGAATGTTTATAATGTTAACGGATTCTGCACATTAATGTTATTCATGAACGAAGATGAATGTTAAGGGTTGATAAATTAACTTAACAATGGAACATGTTAACTACTTAGGGGGTGCTGCACCCCGGCCAATTAATGAAAAAAGAATTGGGGGCATGACACGTGGGGTGGTGCTGAGGTGCCCACCCCGCGCCACTGCGGCGGCTCGCCCGCCCCCCGGGGGTGGCTAGGCGATTTCGATAATTTCGCAGCCACCACCGAGGGGTAGGCAGGCCGCCGTGGTGGCATGGGATAGTGCCCACCCCGCGCCACCGCAACGGCCCGCCCGACCCCCGGTGGTGCAGCGCCCACCCCACACCACCGCGGCAACCTGCTCGGCCCCCGGTGGTGTAGCGCCCACCCCGTGCCACCCCTGCACCACCGCTCCCCAGGGGTGGCTGGGAAATTCTTGAAATCGCCAAGCCACCCCTAATGTCACGCTCATACACTGGCGGTAATCTTCCAACCGCACTATAGCAAGGTGCGACACCACCAAACACTTTCTTTTCACCAATACTTATGTTCATTGACTACGTCTAACCTTTCATACTTAGTTTATTTTTCTTCACCAAGAATTATTATTGTTCTTTTATACTAATGAACACCCATACAAATTCATTATCCATAACAATTATACATGAAGAACACAATTGCACAGTATAAAGGGAGGGGCAACTCCCTAAACAATGAGTCTGCCCAATTTCAATATATTATACAAATTTAAAAATTTATAAGTATACTTGAGAAATCCCAAGTTTCATACTTAGTCAAATTTCCAACTTTCGGCAAACTCGGTTGCCCAGCTTGTCGGCACCTCCGCACGGTCACCACATGACTCACCAACCCTTCGTTCACCTTGTCACACGATCATGTCGTTTCCCAACTTGGGCACACCTCGTCATAACCAATTCGCCACACATGGGTGCCTCTTCATGAGTCACACCTATGTTCACAACTCCAACACTTCACCATTTCCATCGTTTCGTCATGCCTGGCGTGCCCTACCCGGGTCGCCCATCTGCATGATTCTTCATTTCAGCATGCACGGCGCGCCCTCACCCAGCCACCCATATGCACGTCCACCCATTCACCTAGCTCGTCCACCCAAACTTGTTCACCCGAGTCGCCACATGACTTCACTCGGGTCGCCTGACAACCTACATGGTTCACCCGAACGACTTCACCCGGCTCACCCGACGACCTCACCCGACTCACCCGAATGACCTCACCCGATTCGCCTGAATGACATCGCCCAAGCTTCCTGCCCGACGACCTCACCCAAGTTCTGCCTGAACGACCTCGCCCGAGTTCTCCCTCGCTCGAGTTTTCTACGAGAGTTTCCCGCACGAGTTTTTCGCTCGAGTTTCTCACCCAAGTTTTTCACCTGACTTTCCTGAACAAGTTTTTCACCCGAGTTCCACCCGTTGTGTGGGCTCATCCACGCACTGTAGAACTCCTTGTTCAAACTCATGTTAGATGAATGATGATGGCTCATCTCCTCAAACGCTCCACCAATATATACGGGCGGGTAGTGGGTTATGTCACCCGGCTGACCCATGCCCAAATCCCAAGTCGACCTGTTCAATATTTTTCCTTCGCACGAGTGGAGGGTCAACCCACCCTCACAACTCACCCAACATAGTATAAACTCACCTCTTGGTTCATTTCGCATGCATTTCGCACAAGTCCTTCGCATGGTGGAGTCGCCTTGCCCGTCACACGTACCGCAGGTCCTTACATCCTCCCCCACTTGAAGTCATTGTCGTCCTCGACAATATCTCTTCCTGGCAACCAACTGTCGCCAAGCTATCCATACCAAGGCATACACCCCATTGGTATGTCATACATCAGAAATCATCTCAATCCATGATCATCAACCACCCTGTGACAATCTCCACATGTTGCTCTCCATCGTGGAAGGTTGGCCCTTCCATCTCAAGCTACATGCTTCCTGCAACATCTCGTGTCAACCTCATCATGTGTCGTCCTCATGTGAATTGTTGCCATGATACTCCAACACAATGCTAACACATCTCTGCACACTTACGAACCCCGTGATTTGAACTAGTCAGGTGATCAGTCCAATTGTCACGATCAAACCATGAGAATGCACATCCTTATGCCATCATCAGTTGTTTCTCAGAACATTCTGTCACATCATCAACTTGATCAAGAATCCATCTCAATATAAGTGTAAGCCATGATCAGGTCAATGAAGTAAACTCCATCTCATCTGCAACATTTTTTCCATGATGTTTGGTGTCAATGTGCTGCATGAAATTAGTCGCATCTATCCCAACATCATCATCCATATATGTACCTCCTCAATATGAAGAAACCATCTCATCAAGACCAACTCTCTATGTGCCACATCCAAGTCCATGAAGCAACCTCCATCATATTTGTATGTGCCATCCCTCAAGTCTACCATAGAAACAAGTATACACCTATTTCATGTCCCATGTGCTACCCATGATCATATATCAATCAGCTCCCATGTGTCAAAATTTGTTAAGTCTTGGCTCAACCCATGCCCAAGTGTTTCCACCAAGGCATCATCATCGTCATAACTCCATCACTCCAAAGTGTCTCATATCGATCCTCCACATCAAGTCACTCTTTCAAGCTACACCCATACATGTACTCACAAGTATGCATCTCATTCTGCATGAAATTCTCTGACCTCAGCTCCTCAATGCATCAGATCCTCCAACTCCACCATATAAGAAGTCTCCAAAAGTCACAACCTCATGTCATCATGAGCTCCATGAGTCATCTCCAACCAACACTCTAGCAAGCATACAAGTCTCAGCCCAAAGGTCTCTGCAAGATGCCTCTGCTCTCCATGCTGTAGGAATGCCCATAGTCTACTCACAACTCCATCCAAGTCCATGGCCTTGTTGTACATAAGTTCACAACCTCTCCATCGAATCGTAACCAAAAAATCTCCATGTTACACCAGCAAATCCACCTGCACAACATCCCTACCTTGGCACTCCTCATTGGATGCCCATAAGTGACACCTCTACAAGTGCTCTTGCATAATGTCCCTGCATAGGACTGCCATGCTCCATGTCTCCAATCAGATGTCCATGACTAAGTTTCCCATGTAGTCCAACTAAGTAGACCCATCTCAACAATCAATCATCCCATCCAAGTCTGCAATCTTCGGTCTAGTGAACTCGGTCACCCAACCATATCATCATCACATGAGTCTCTCCATCATAGCTCCCCCACTAAAGGATCCACGAAGACTATTTCTTGGTCTCGGCCATGAGAAGTCCACCCAAGCATCATCATACTCAAGAGTGTGCCCTCCAATCTGTCCATGAGTCATGTTAGGCACTTAGCCAATCCTCGATGTGGCTAAAGCATGACCAATCCTCCGCAATGATCATCATGTTCCTCCCTTGTCATGGGCCCTTGTACCTTCTATCATAAGGTCACAAACAACCCCAACAAGTCTTGCAATAGTCAACAATCCTTGCTTCTCCATACAAGGTCTCATCATAGACATCCGTGGTAAGATGCTCCCTTGCATCGGCAAACTGGTTTTGCTCTTCCCTACATATGGTTCATCTCCCAAAAGCTTAAATGAAACACAAGTATCAATAGTACTTACATCATCATCATGAGGCTCCTCCATGTGAGTATCCCCATCCACCCATGTCTACAAACCGCACAATCCTGGTCCAACTTGATTAATCTCAAGTTCATCCTCCATCGTTGTCATATCTACAACATCCTTAATCATCACGGCTTCCTCTTCCTTGTTAACACAATCTGCAACTTCATCCTACTCCATTGTCCAACCAAGTTGAAGAAGTTCGTCTTCAACATTCCTTTCCAAGACTTCAAGTTTATCTTCAATCTGGGGGTTCTCTTCTTTCATCTGCTTCAACCTGTATAAGGTAAGCAAGAGCTTCCCTTCGCATTCTTCCAAACTTGCCATGCCTTGTTGTTCAGCTTGGCCCAAGCACTAAGCTTCACCTTTGCTAAACCTGTTTCACCATTCACCTGAATCACCTTGGTATTCCACCTATCACCTACAAAACTTGAACTTCCTTTCAAGTATTCGGTCTTCGTAGAATCAACTCCTTGATTCAGCACACCAGCTCTGATACCACATGTCACACCCCTACACTGAAGGTAATCGTCCAACAGCACTATAGCGAGGTGCGACACAACTGAACACTTTATTTTCACCAATACTTATGTTCATGGACTACGCCTAACCTTTCATACTTAGTTTATTTTTCTTCACCAAGTATTATTATTGTTCCTTTATACTAATGAACACCCATACACATTCATTATCCACAGCAATAATACATGAAGAACATAATTGCACAATATAAAGGGAGGGGCAACTCCCTGAACAATGAGTTTGCCCAATTTCAATATGTTATACAACTTTACAAATTTGCAAGTATACTTGAGAAGCCCCAAGTTTCATACTTAGCCAAATTTCCAACTTTCGGCAAACTCGGTTGCCCAGTTCGTCAGTACCTCCACACAGCCGCCGCACGACTCACCAACACTTCGTTCACCTCGTCGCATGATCGTGTTGTTTGCCCTACTTGGGCGTGCCTCGTCGTAACCAAGTTGCCACACATGGGCGCGTTCGCACGAGTCACGCCTCTGTTCACAACTCCAACACTTCAACGTTTCCACTGTTTCTTCGTGCACAATGTGCCCTACCCAGGTTGCCTGTCCGCATGATTCTTCGTTTCGATGTCCATGGCGCGCCCTCACTCGGTCACCTATTTGCACATCCACTCATTCACCCAGCTCGTCCACCTGAACTCGTTCACCCAAGTCGCCACACGACTTCACCTGGGTCGCCCGACGACCTCACCCGATTCACCCGAACGACTTCACCAGGGTTGCCCAACGACCTCACCCGGCTTGCTCGAATGACCTCGCCCAAGTTTCTTGCCCGACGACCTCACCCGAGTTCTTCCTAAATGACCTTGCCTGAGTTCGATCTCGCTCGAGTTCACCATCACCCAAGTTTTCTCCATGAGTTTCCTGCACGAGTTTTTTGCCCAAGTTTTTCACCCGACTTTCCTAAACGAGTTTTTCACCCGAATTCCGCCCATTGTGCAGGTTCATCCACACACCGCAGAACTCCTTGTTTGAACTCGTGTTGGTTGAATGATGATGGCTCATCTCCTTAAAGGCTCCACCAATATATACAGGTAGGTGGCGGGTTATGTCACCAAGCCGAACCACACCCAACACCCAAGCTGACTCGTTCAACATGTTGCCTTCGCCCTAGTGGAGGGTCGGTCTGCCCAACTCGTGGGATCACCCTCACAACTTGCCCAACATTGTATAAACTCGACTCTTGGTTCATTTCGCACTCATTTCGCGTAAGTCCTTTGCATGGTGGAGTCACCCTACCCATCACACGGACCGCAGGTCCTTACACTCGAGGTTGGGTGGGTTGCTGCGGTGGCGCGGGGTGGGCACTGCAGCACCAGATCGCGCAACCCCGACGGCCCGCCGGTGGTGGCTGGGCAATTCTCTGAATCACCCAACCACCACAAGGGGGCGGGTGAGCTGCTTAAGTGGCATGAGGTGACCGCAGCACCACCCTACGCCACCCCGGCGGCCCGCCAGCCCATTGCTAGTGGCTGGGCGATTCTTGGAATCACCCAGTCACCATCGGGGGGTAGGCGGGCTGCTGAACTTACACGGGGTGGTGCTGCGGCGCCCACACCGTGGCACTGTAGTGGCCCACCTAACCTCGGGAGTGGCTTGGAATCACCCAGCCACAACCGGTGGGCAGGCAGGCCGCCGAGGTTACACGGGGTGGTACTGCAGCACCCACACCGCGCCACTGCGACGACCCACCTAACCTCAGGAGTGGCTTGGCGATTCTGAGAATTGCCCAACCATCCCTAAGGGATGGGCGGGCAGCCGGGGTGGTGTGGAGTGGTGCTGCAGTGCCCACCCTGCACCACCGCAGTGGCCCACCCACCACCCGGTGGTGACTGGGCGACTCTGAGAATCGCCCAGCCACCACCCGGGGGCAGGCGGGCCGCCACGGTGGCGCAAGGTGGTGTTGTGGTGCCCACCCCATGCCATCGCGGCGGCTCAGCTGCCCCCCAAGGGTGGTTGGGCGATTCTCAGAATCGCCCAGCCACCAAATTTCCCAGTCACCATCGGGGGAAGGGTGGGCCACCGCGGTGGCGCAGGGTGGTGCTGCGGTGCCCACTTCGCACCATCGCGGTGGCCCGCCTGCCCCCCAGGGGTGGTTGGGCGATTCTCAGAGTCACCCAGCCACCACCGGGGGGTGGGTGGGCTGTCGAGGTGGTGTTGTGGTGCCCACCCCGCGTCATCGTGGTGGCCCGCCTGAGCCCCTAAAGGGTGGCTAGGCGATTCTTGAAATTTCCCAGCCACCACCAAGGGGTGGGCGAGCTAGTAAGGTGGTGCGGGGTGGTGCTGCGACACCCACCCCACACCACCGCGGTGGACCTCCTGCCCCCCGGGGGTGGATGGGCAGGCCACCAGGTTGGCACAGGGTGGTGCTGCAGCGCCCACCCCGCACCACCGTGGTGACCCGCCTGACACCCAGGGGTGGTTGGGAAATTTTCAGAATCACCTTGTGAGGACCTGCAGTCCAGATTACCACCATCGTGCGAAGTGTGATGAGCTGAGGCCAAGGCATGTGAAGGAACACTTGTAAAATGCACGTGGGAGGCTTAGTGAAGGTTAACTTATAGCATGGGGATGAGTTGGTCACACCCATGGGCCGACCTCATGTAATTAGGAATTCAGGCAAAGGATTGTTGGCCGACCAACAAAGATAGGCGAATTGGCAAAGATGTGAGGGCATCGGTTCATGCGGTGGACGAGTCAACTGGGCAGCTTGACTTGCCCAACCACCCATATATATAACAAAGGCATTGGAGAATTTGGAGCACACATCGAATGGACATCAGTCGATCATAGTAAGGGAAGTGCGAAGAAGGAGTAGGCTGCAGCAAGGAAGGCGGAGGTCTATGCGCCCACTCTTGGGCAGCGCTACACAGTGAACAGCACGAGCTTGGTGATGGGTGAAGGCGTGGGTCATGGGTCGCACAAAGGCACCCTCCCACTGTTCGGAAGGAAACATGGGTGAAGCCTTGGGTGAAGGCGCCCATCGTGTGAAGGTGAATGCGGTTGAGTCTTGGGTGAAGGCGCCCGCTGGTTCGGTTGAAGTCTCGGGTGGCAAGGTGCGTGAGAGCGCCTACCTGCCGGTGGGAAAGTTGGGTGGAGAGTGTAGTGAGGCGCTCACCCAATGATCGTAGGTGCGGGTGGAGGGTGCACAAAGGTGCCTGCCCGCTGGGTAAAATGTAGGCACAAAGTTCGGTTGAGGAGTTTCGGTTGGCGATCTGTGTGAGGGCGTGTCCGCCCGACTCAGGCAAGACAACTCGTGTGGTTGAACGGTGAACTCAGTTTACACGAAGGTGTTTCCAGTTGTAAATTTGGCTAAGTATGAAACTTGAGGTTTCTCAAGTATACTTGTAATATTGTAAAGTTCTATAATATATTGAAATTGGGCAGACTCATTGTTCAACGAGTTGCCCCTCCCTTTATATTGTGCAATTGTGTTCTTCAAGTATAATTGTTGTGGATAATGAATGTGTATGGGTGTTCATTAGTATAAGGGAACAATAATAATACTTGGTGAAGAAAAATAAACTAAGTATCGAATGTTAAGGCGTAGTTCATGAACATAAGTATTGGTGACAAGAAAGTGTTCGGTGGTGCCGCACCTCAACATAAGCAGTTGAAATACTACTGCAGGTGTGGGGGCGTGACAGTTGGTATCAAAGCAGATTCAGGGTTGAAGAAGCTTGATGAAGAGCTGATACACACCTTGACAGGTGGTATTAGAGCTGGTCTGAAGACTTGGTGAGAAGTTTTGCAGTAAGCTGAAGGTGATTTCCTTGACAGTTGATGCTTGAGGAGGGTTGTTTGTTGCAAAGTGACAGTGGAAACAGGTACTTGCAGGTGAAGGAAGGTGATCTCACTAACTAGTGGAATCAAGAGCTGGTTAACGTTTCACAGGGGACTTGGAGAAGGTTGAAAGGCAAAGATGGTGGATGAACCTATGACAGGTGAATCTAGCCATAATGCAGATGAAGTCTTCTAGTACAAAGTCTTGGAACAAATGGGTCGATGGAGTTCTAACTAGGTTTCGATGAAGGCTGAGAACATGAAGATTTAGGAAGGTTGTTCGGAACTAAGGAAGGAACTTGAAGAACTCAAAATCCAATGCGGAAGTACGATAGATGGTGAACTCAAGGAACTTGATGAGGAGATCCAACAAAGTGGTCTTGGTATTCAAGAGGTCTTGGATGAAAGAGCCCGGTTAAGGAAGAAAAGTGCCATGGTGGAAGCCGAAGTCAAGCAAATTGAGGAGGAGATAAAGAAGAAGCTTCTTGATAAGAAGGTTGTTGTAATTGAGCAAGAAGAGCTCGACTACATTGATAGGTTGGGAACTCACTACCGTGACAATCCAGAGGATGTTCAGAAGCTTAGTTCTATGAAGGTGGTCAATGGACACTTGGTTGGTGCACTTGAGTAGAATGTGATGGAGGACAAGCTTGAGGGAAGCCAAGCTAGACCAGGATCGAGTTGCTTACAAGAGCCAAGCAAGGAAGTGAAGTACCTTAGGAGGAATGTCAAGTTGGAGCACAAGCCAATTGACACTTCTGAGGCTGAATTCTTGAAGAAGGTTGCTAATATAAGACACAAGATAAAGCTAGCAGAAGGAGGTGATGCCTTGAAGCTGAGTTTTGTGCCGGTGACCGTGAAAGGCAATAGATTTGCAGCTTTGGTGGATACGGGGGCTACTCATAGCTTCTTAAGTAGGAAAGCAGCAAAGTCTTTTAGGAAGAGAGCAAAGATGGAGATGGAATGGAGTGCTTTCAAAGTAGTCAACTCTACCATGAAAGCTGTTACTGGTGTGATGGAAAACACTCATGTGAAAGTGGGATCGTGGTTTGGGAAGTTGGACTTGAGGATCGTGGACATGGATGATCATTCTATGGTGTTGGGGCAAGATTTCATGAGGCTTGCACAAGCCATACCAATGGTGGACTGGGACATCTCTTAATCACAGCTGAAGGAAGAACCATGATGGTTCCAATGAACAGAAGAAGTTGCTTGGGATATAGACCAAGGATGAATTCTATGACTTTGTATCCCAAAGATCCAAATGTGAAGCATGAGGATGTGGAGCAAAGAGGACTTTGGAGTATGACTCAAACAACGAAGGAAGGGAAGTTGATTAACTTCGTTGCAAGAGCGAGGAAGAATGAAGTAAGTGGGAGATCAATCTCACGAACCTTGAAGCACTTGACAGAGACATCTTCTACTAATGATCTTCACAATGGAGTTGCGAAAGAAGGAAGTCCAAGTACTACTTCAGAAGCAGTGGTTGGATAGGATTATGCAGGTAGAGATCCGACTGGAATAGTGGGTTTTTGCAGGTATGCTATGGGCATATATGACTTTTAGTTGATGAAAGACAAGCTTAGGGAGCTTGGATGTACATGTGAGGAGATTGAGGCTATGCACAGATATTTGAGGACACAACATCAATCTGATACATGGGTGGATGAGCGTCAAGGAGGAAACTTCCTGACCCTCCTTTCTCTATAGACAACCTTGGAGATGGGTTGGTGCATGGAAGGGGCTGCACCACCTTAGCAAGGGGGGCTTGGGAGGAGGCTTCTTTATGACAGATTGTAGACTTGGATGCAGATGACCAGATGTTGGGATGGAGTCTATTTGGGTTGGACATCATGGACGGCTAGAGTCATGGACATCAGGTTGGGGATATGGAGCATGAAATTTATGCAGGGACATTATGTAAGAGCATGTGTAGAAGTATCATTCATGGACATTCTATGGGGAATGCCGAAGAAAAGGATATTGTACAAATGTTGTTATGACATGGAGATGTATGAGATAGTGGAGAGGTTGTACAATCTTGTACAACAAGGCCATGGGTTGAGCATGTTGCAGATGGGATGGAGATTCCATGGACCTGAGCATGGAAGAATTGTACAGATTCTAAATGAGTCTGAGATGTAGCAGAAGTTAGGGAAAGACTGATGGTGGCATAAGGATGTGCATTCTTGTGGTTTGGGCGTATGGTTGGATTAGCTACCCAACTAGTTCGAGTCATGAGGGGTACCAGCGTGCAAAGATGTGTCAGTATTGGTTCTACACATGACAGGTGAGACTACAGGATAAGGACGACACATGATGGAGATGGTGGTTCTACATATGTTGCAGGAATGTTTGCAATATGTGGATGAGTTGATATCATGGATAAGACTGTTCAGATATAAAAATCTTGATAACAGGATGGTTACCGGGATGACATATTGTCGAGGAAGACAATGACTTCAGGTGGAGGAGGATGTAAGGATCTGCAGTCCGGATTACCACCACCGTGCAAAGTGTGATGAGCTGAGGCCAAGGCATGTGAAGGAACACTTTTAAAATGTGCGTGGGAGGCTTAGTGAAGGTTAACTTATAGCGTGGGGATGAGTTGGTCACACCCACGGGCTGACCTCATGTAATTAGAAATTCGGGCAAAGGATTGTTGGCTGACCAACAAAGATAGGCGAATTGGCAAAGATTTGAGGGTTTTGGTTCATGCGGTGGACGAGTTGGCCGGGCAGCTCAACTCGCCCAACCACCTGTATATATAATAAAGGCATTGGGGCATTTGGAGCACACATTTGAATGGACATCATTCGATCATCGTAAGGGAAGTGCGAAGACGGAGTAGGCTACAGCAAGGAAGGTGCAGGTCTATGTGCTCGCTCTTGGGGAGTGCTACACGGTGAACAACACGGTGAAGGCATGGGTCGTGGGTCGCACGAAGGTGCCCGCCCACCATTCGGAAGGAAACACAGGTGAAGCCACAGGCGCCTGTCATGCGAAGGTGAACGTAGGTGAGTCTTAGGTGAAGGTGCCCACTGGTTTGGTTGAAGTCTTGGGTGGCAAGGTGCGTGAGAGCGCCCGCCCGTTGGTTGGAGAGTTGGGTGGAGAGTGTGGTGAGGTGCTCACCCAATGATCGGAGGTGTGGGTGGAGGGTGCACGAAGGCGCTCGCCTGCCGAGTAAAACGAAGGCATGAAGTTCAATTGAGGAGTTTCGGTTGGCGGTCTGTGTGAGGGCACGCCCGCCCGACTCGGGCAAGACAACTCATGTAGTTGAAAAGTGAACTCAGTTGGCTACACAAAGGTGTTTCCAGTTGTAAATTTGGCTAAGTATGAAACTTGAGGTTTCTCAAGTATACTTGTAATATAGTAAAGTTGTATAATATATTGAAATTGGGCAAACTCATTGTTCAAGGAGTTTCCCCTCCCTTTATACTGTGAAATTGTGTTCTTCATGTATAATTGTTGTGGATAATAAATGTGTATGGCTTTTCATTAGTATAGAAGAACAATAATAATACTTGGTGAAGAAAAATAAACTAAGTATCAAATGTTAAGGCGTAGTCCATGAACATAAGTATTAGTGAAAAGAAAGTCATTGGTGGTGTTGCACCTCGCCATAAGCGGTTGAAAGACTATTGCAAATGTGGGGGCATGACATGCCCAGCCACCATCGGGGGGCAAGAGGGCCGTTGGGCTGGTGCTACGGCACCTAAGCCGCACCATCGCGGCGGCCCACCACCGCCCCCAAAGGGTGGCTGGGCGAATCTCAGAATCGCCTAGTCACCACTGGGGGTCGGGTGGGTAGTCGCGATGGTGGGGGGTGGGCGCCACAACACCACCCGATGCCACCTCGGTGGTTGCCTACCCCCCAGTGGTGGTTGGGTGATTTCGAGAATCGACCAACCACCTTGGGTTGGGTGGGCTACTGCAGTGGTATGGGGTGGGCACTGCAACACCACCCCATGCCACCCCAGCAACCCAATCGCCCAACCACCATCCGGGGGGCGGGCGGGCAGCCGCGCTGGCCCGGGGTGAGCGCCACAGCACCACCCCACGCTACCCCAGTAGCCCGCCTGCGGCGTCCAACCCACACCACCGCGACAGCTCGCCTGCCCCCAAGGGTGGCTTGGCGATTCCGAGAATCGCCCAACCATCCCCAAGGGGCAGACGAGCCGCCACGATGGCGTAGGGTGGGTGTCGCAGCACACACCCCACCACCACAGTGGCCCACCCGCCCCCCGGTGGTGGCTAGGTGATTCTGAGCCACCCCTTGTTGGTGGCTGAGTGATTCTTAGGATCGCCCAACCACCTTAGTGGGGCAGGCGCACCACCGTAGTGGTAGGGGGTGGGCACCGCAGCACCACCCTGTGCCACTGCGGCGGCCCAGAATCGCCTAGCCACGATTGGGGGGCAGGTGGGCCGCCACGATGGCACAGGGTGGGTGCCACAACACCACCTCGTGCCACCCCGACAGCCCGACCACCCCTTGGTGGTGGTTGGATGTTTATGAGAATTGGCCGGCCACCCCCGGGGAGTGGGCGGGCTACCGCGGTGGCGCGGGGTGGGCGCAGCAACACCACCCCGCACCACCTTGGCAGCCCGCCATCCCCCGACGGTGGCTGGGTGATTCTGGAATCGCCCAACCACACCCGAGCGGTAGGCAGGCCGTCGGGGTGGCACTGGGTGGGCACTGTAACACCATCCCATGACACCGCGGTGGCCTGCCCACCCTCAGTGGGTGGCTGGGCAATTCTCGGAATCACCAAGCCACCCTCGAGGTCGAGCGGGTTGCCGTGGTGACGCGGGATGGGTGCCACAACGCCACCCCACCGCACCGCGACGGCTCGCCCACCACCCGAGGATGGCTGGGCGATTCTCGGGGGGCAGATGGGCTGCTGGGGTGGCACGCGGTGGGGCTTTGGAGTCCATCGCGTGCCACCCCGGTAGCCCGCCTTCCCTCAGGGTGTGGCTGGGAAATTCTTGGAATTTCCAAGCCACTCCTGAGGGCGGGCGGGCCATCGTGGTGGCACAAGGTGGGCGCCGCAGCACCACCCCGTGCCACTACAGTGGCTCACCCACCCCCTCAAGGGTGGCTGGACAATTCTCGGAATCACCAAGTCACCCCCGAGGTCAGGCGGGCCGTCGCAGTGGTGCAAGATGGGCACCGTAGCACCACCCCACGCCACCGTGGCAACTCGCCTGCCCCCGGGTGTCATGCCCCCACACCTGTGGTAGTCTTTCAACTGCTTATGGCAATGTGCGGCACCACCAAACACTTTCTTTTCAACAATACTTATGTTCATGGACTACAACTAACCATTTGCCTACTTAGTTTGTTTTTCTCAACCAAGTATTATTATTGTTCCTTTATACTAATGAACACCTGTACACATTCATTATCGACAGCAATTATACATGAAGAACACAATTTCACAGTATAAAGGGAGGGGCAACTCCCTGAACAATGAGTCTGCCCAATTTCAATATATTATACAACTTTACAATATTTACAAGTATACTTGGGAAACACCAAGTTTCATGCTTAGCCAATTTTATAAAGGCAACACTTTCATGTGCCAACCGAGTTCCTTGCCCGAGTTGGGCAGGCGCGCCTTCACACAGACCGCCAACCGCACTCCTCAACCAAACTTCATGTCATGTCTATGTTCACTCGACAACACTTCGTTTCACCCGGTGGGCGGGCGCCTTTGTGCACCCTCCACCCGCTTCTACTATCATTGGGTGAGCGCCTCACCGCACTCTCCACCCAACTCTCCAACCGGCGGGCGGGCACTCTCACGCACCGTGCCTACCCGAGCCTTCAATCAAAATGCAACCAACCAGCAGGTCATCCTCACCTAAGACTTCACCGCGTTCACACTTGCACGATGGGTGCCTTCACCCAAGGCTTCACCCGTGTATCCTCCAAATAGTGAGTGGGCGCCTTCATGCGACCCACGCCCATGCCTTCACCCAATAACCAAGACTATGTGCCTTCACCATGTAGCGCTGCCCAAGAGCGAGTGCATAAGACCTGTGCCTCTTGCTGCAGCTCTCTAACACTTCACACCTCCTCTTGTGATCACCGAATGATGTGCGGTCAAATTGATGTCCAAATGCTCCAACTCTTTGTTGTACTTATACGAGTAGTTGGGCGAGTCAAGTTGCCTGGCCGACTCGTCCACCGCATGAACCATGCCCTCACATTGTGTCTATTTTCCTTGTCCATTGTTGGTCGGCCAACAATCTTCGCCCGAATTGCCAATCTATGTGAGGTCGTCCCGTGGGCATTGTAACTCATCCCCACACTATAAACTATCCATCGCTCATCCACCTATGCACATTATTCACATGTAACTTCACACATTTTGGACTTAGCTGCTTGCACTTCGCACGGAGGGAGTCAACCAGACCGCAGGTCCTTACATCCTCCTCCACCTGAAGTCATTGTCATCCTCGACAATATGCCATCCCGGTAACCATCCTGCCACCAAGAACATAATCTCCAACTGTTTCATCCTTGGTCCATGATATCAATAATTCCATACATTGAAACATCCCTGCAACATATGTAAAACAATTCTCTCCACCATGTATTGTCCCATCCTATGAACTATCATCAGATACTCCAACATAATGCCAACATCCACCTGGTACACTTCTAGCCCTCATGACTTGATCTAGTCAGGTGATCAGTCCAAGTGTCACGCTCAAATCATAAGAATGTCCATCCTTATGCCTACACCAGTCTTTCTCAGGTTCTGCCACATCCTGGACTCACCAAGAATCTCTCCCATGCTCAAGTCCATGGAAAATCCATCCCATCTGCAACATATCATGATGCTAATGCCGAACCATTCCTACACCATCTGTCATACCTACTCAACCTGTTTGAAGGACTCACTGCCATGAGCAGCTAACAATGAGGCCCATCTTCTATGTCATCTAAGAAGAAGTAGAGGAAGTGGAGCCTGAAGGCTCACCCTTACTAATAAGCTCAATCCATCTGTCAGGATTCTCTATCTCCATCCTCTATAAATATGCAACCTGATCCTCCTCTCGGACATTTGGCCTCACATAAGCCTCCTCATCATCATCATCATCCTCAACCTCCTCTAGCCTTCTTGACAAATCCAAGATACTATCGGATAGTGTCCTGATAACCAATGACTACTCGGTAAGCCTTGCCTCAACAGTAGACAATTGCTTACTCATGTCTTCCATGCACTTCTCATCCTCCATCTGCATCACTGGCAGTTTAAAATTAGGTCTGATCACACCAATGGTTGGAACACCAATGGTACATCTTACCTTCCATCGTAAATGTATAGCTTCTTCAAATGTGGAACAATCATAACATCATATTGTTTCAAGAATTCCATCCCCAGTACAGCTTCATAGTCATCAATTCGCACTATAGTGAAGATGACTTTCCCGATCCACTCACCTAGTGTTGTGTCCACTCTTTCAGCTACACCAAGTACACAATCAAGAGGAGAATTCATTGTCTTCATTTGTGCTTTCACTGGTACAAACTTCAGCCCAATCCTTCTCGCAGTATCTTCACTCATGAAGTTGTGATTAGCCCCACTATCCACCATAGTCAGTATATCAACACTCCCAATCTTCATCCGAACATATTCCAAACTATTCCTCTCAGGATCTCTCCGAGAGACCACCTCTATAGCAGTAGCAACTCCAAGAATCTGCATCATCACCATAGAATCTTCTTCACTCTTTGTATTAAACTGTGCAATAGCAGCCACTTTTGGTCTTGAAGGACAATTCTTCACCGTATGTGGTTCAGCACATCTCCAACACTTCAAGTCTTTCTTCACCTTCATCTTATCATCCGATTTCGAAGCATCATCCTTCTTCTTCTCTTTCAGCTTATCAGACTTATTCTTCCTCTCATCAGAAGTCTCATCATAATGCTCCACCAATCGATCCACGGCAGCAAAAGCTTCCTCAAGTGTCTTAATCTTCTGCCTCTTCACTTCATTGCAAGCCTAAGGCCTCAATCCAATAATGAAGTTGAACACCTTGTCCCTCTCCATCATGTCAGGAAGTTCCAGAATTGCACTTGCAAACTCCCACTGATATGTCTGTAGGTTCCCTATATGCTTTATGAACTTAATCTTCATCCTTGCTTCTCATGTTTCATCTTGAGGACTGAAGTGGGTCTGCAAAGCCTTCTTCATTTCATCCCACGAAGTTATGTCATCAGCACTACCATTGGAAATCTGAACCATCCCCCTTCACCACCACATCTTAGCATCCTTCGTCAAGAATTGAGCAGCTAACTTCACCTTTGTCTCATCATCGAATAGACCCAAGAATTCCAAGTATTGCTCCATATCCCAGAGAGAGTTTCCAAGAGTCTTCGCACTTTTTGCACCATCATAAGATTTTGGTTCCTTGACTTTCACATGAGGCACTCCTCCAGCTGAGTTATGCCTCACGGCCCTCTTCAACACCGCGATCTCATCTCTGGCTTCATCAAGAGATTTTTGCAAGTTCAAGATTTCTGCCAAACCTTGATTCCTCGCTTCTTCAATCTCCTTGATCTTATCTTCAAGTTGTGTACACTTAAGATTAGTGTACTCACTCTAAGTCCAAAGTTCATCATATTCTTCCCTCATCTTCGAATTTGCCTCTTAATCCTTTGTGACCAATTTCATCTTCGTAGTCCAGTAAGATTCCAAGTCCTCCAGTATTTCCAACACTTTCTCAAGGAAAGCATCCGTCGCAATACGGCAAGATTCCCCAACCTGAGATTCACCTGCCATTTCTGCTAACTGCTTCCTCCTTTGTGATCTAGTATAGACCATTCACCAACTTCACCAAATTCCCTGCAAACCAAACCAACTCTTGTTCCACTTGTATGTGAAACCAGCTTCCTTCACCGGCAAGTACCTGTTTCACTGTCACCAACTGTCAAGCTTCTTCAACCTTGAATCGGCTTCAATACACTGGCTTCACCCACTATGAACTTGCTCTGATACCACCTGTCACACCCCCACACCTGCGGTAGTCTTTCAACCGCTTATGGCGAGGTGCGGCACCACCGAACACTTTCTTTTCACCAATACTTATGTTCATGGACTACTCCTAACCATTTGCCTACTTAGTTTGTTTTTCTCAACCAAGTATCATTATTGTTTCTTTATACTAATGAACACCCATACACATTCATTATCCACAGCAATTATACATGAAGAACACAATTGTACAGTATAAAGGGAGGGGCAACTCCTTGAACAATGGCTCTGCCCAATTTCAATATATTATACAACTTTACAATACTTACAAGTATACTTGGGAAACACCAAGTTTCATGCGTAGCCAATTTTACAAAGGCAACACCTTCGTGTGCCAACCGAGTTCCTTTCCCGAGTTGGGCGGGCGCACCCTCATACAGACTGCCAACCGCACTCCTCAACCAAACTTCGTGTCATGTCTTCATTCACCCGGCAACACTTAGTTTCACTCGGTGGGCAGGTGCCTTTGTGCACCCTCCACCCGCTTCTACGATCGTTGGGTGAGTGCCTCACTGCACTCTCCACCCAACTCTCCAACCAGCAGGCGGGCGCTCTCACACACCGTGCCTACCTGAGCCTTCAACCGAAATGCAACCAATCGGCGGGTCATCCTCACCCGAGACTTCACCGCGTTCACACTTGCATGACGGGCGCCTTCACCCAAGGCTTCACCCATGTATCCTCTAAACAGTGGGCGGACACCTTTGTGTGACCCACACCCATGCCTTCACCCGATAACCAAGACTGCGTGCCTTCACCATGTAGCGCTACCCAAGAGCGAGTGCATAAGACCTGTGCCTCTTGCTGCATCTCTCTAACACTTCACACCTCCTCTTGTGATCACCAAATGATGTGTGTTTGAATTGATGTCCAAATGCTCCAACTCTTTGCTATACTTATACAAGCAGTTGGGCAAGTCGAGCTGCCCAGCCGACTCATCCACCGCGTGAACCATGCCCTCACAACATGTCTATTCGCCTTGTCCATTGTTGGTCAGCCAACAATCTTCGCCTGAATTTCCAATCTATGTGAGGTTGCCCCGTGGGTGTTGTAACTCATCCCCACGCTATAAACTATCCATCGCACATCCACCTATGCGCATTATTCACATGTAACTTCACACATTTTGGACTTAGCTGCTCGCACTTCGCATCGAGAGAGTCAACTGGACCACAGGTCCTTACACCAGGGGTGGATGGGTGATTCCCGGGGGGTGGGCAGGCCGTCGGGGTGCCACAGGGTGGGGCTGCGGTGCCCATCCCGTACCACCCCAATGGCCCGCCTACCCCACGGGGGTGGCTGGGCGATTCCCAGCTGGCGGGCGGGCCGCCGAGGTGCCACAGGGTGGGGCTATGGTGCCCATCCCGCGCCACCCCAGTGGTACACCTGCCCCCTGGGGGTGGTTGGGCAATTCTAGGAATCGCCAAGCCACCCCTGAGGGCAGGCAGGCCGCTGCAGCACCAACCCGCTCCACTGCGGCGACTCGCCTGCCCCGCGATGGTGGTTGGACAATTCCAAGAATCGCCCAGCCACCCCAGGGGGTAGCACCCACCCCACGCCACCCTACCAACTTTCCCACACCCGGAGGGTGGCTGGGCGATTCTTGAAATCGCCCAGTCACCCCCGGGGGGTGGGCGGGCCACCGTGGTGATGCAAGGTGGGCACCACAGCACCACCCCGCACCACCGTGGCGACCCACCCGCCTCCCGGGGGTGGCTGGGCATTTCTCAGAATCACCTAGCCACCCCCATGGGGCTGGCGGGTGAGCCACCGTAGTGGCGTGGGGTGGGCGCCACAACACCACCCCGTGCCACCTTGGTGGCCCACCCGCCCCTCAAATGGTGGTTGGGCGATTCCGAGAATCGCCCAGCCACCCGTGGGGGCGGGCGGGCCACTGGGGTGGCACATGGTGGGCGCCACAACACCATCTTTGCACCACCCCAGCAACCCGCCCGCCCTCCGGGGGTGGCTGGGCGATTCTGAGAATGTTTCATTCAATATAAAATTAATGACTTTTGAATTCATTTAATGATGTAGTTTGTTCATAATGTCATGGTTTTTTAATTTTATAGTTGAAAAATTTTCAATTTCTTTTGTATCTAGGATTTTATGGTTAAGAACATGTTGAATTTATACTTAGGAAAGAAAAATGTTATTCTACCAAAAACATTAGTGTGTTTTTTTCCTCATAAACAACTTTGTTTGGCACATAAAAATTCAGTTTTACTAGCATTTTTTTAAGAGTTGAAGATTGACCCTAAAAAAATCATCGTTCAAGTATCATCACTTTTTAGTTTTCAAGTTGTTTTTTGCACAAAAATTTCGTTTTCACTGCCATTTTTAAAACATGTTCAAAATTGACCCTTTAAAAAAATCATCGTTCCAGTATACACACTTTTCGTTTTTAGCACTGTTTTTGATGTTTTTTCGGGGTTTTTTGGCCAGAGTTCCCGTTTTGAGTTTATAGTTCCCATTTCAAAATTTACATTGTTTAGTGCATAGGTTTAGCATTCCACATTTTTTAGGCCTGCGAACCATGGATGTATAAGGCCTGCAAGCCATCGATGTATTTTGAACACACATTATTTTTTGAGGTTTTGATGTATGACAAACATTACCGGCACACACACACACATATATATATTTTGTACTTCCTTGCTTATTATGGTACAAATGCTTCTATTTTTTTATTTTTTACATATTTCTCAAATGTGTATCCAACACATAATTAGCTAATGCATCTGTCAAAGTATTCATGTGTCTAGGAATATGATGATATGTAATGTAATCCAAATTTCTTTCTAGTAGACGAATATGTATATACATTCTCAATATCTGAGGGTTTCTAATGGAATATTGCCCATTGAGTTGAAGGACGACAAGTTGTGAATCAAGTTTGACAACCAATTATTGGATGCCAAGAGCGATAGGTTCTGACCAATTCGACAATTGCACTATACTCATCGATGTTATTAGTTTTTCAACCTAGACATATACCTTGAAGATCAATCAACTCACCATGGGGGTCATAAATGGCCCATGCTCTGGATGATAGATTTTGGGTACTACAACAAGCACCATCAGTGAAACGAATGTGAGGAGACACTAACATCTACAAAGCAGGCAGAAACATTATAAGCACAAAATATGCTTGCAAAAAAACACACCAAACCACACTGTACAAACTTGAATAAAACACTATTGTACAAAAGTAACCATGCAGGATGACCTAAGCATAGTACTTTTTGAGAGAGTCCATGCTCAGACTCTGGTAATCAATCAACATAGATGAAGACTAGAGTTTTACCGCTGACATGACAACTAAGCATCAACTCGGCCAAATAATAGAGTAAAACACATATAAGGTTGTGCCCCCCATTCCCCCTAGGCAAGGGAGGGTTATGATTCAGATGACAACTCCATTGCAATAATGAGAATCGGTAAAAATGTGGGGAGGGAGAAAGAACCAAAATCCATGAAGAGATAAAGGTGCCCTCAGTTGAAAGATCTTGATGACATCAAGATAAACTGACATGTCAATAGGCAGTGGAGAAGAGAACTTCTCAAAACATAGACATGACTATCATGTTAGAACCGGGCCACTGAGAGCGAGAATACATGTCAAGAGATGAACTCGAAATAGGATGATGAGAGGATACCGAAGGTGAAGCCGAAAAAATTTCCACGTAATCAACTTCGACGGGACTTAACGGCATAACCTCGCCCCATGTATCAACAAGATCTGGTGAAGGAATGACCCAAGGATCAAACTTGACCGAAATCATGTTGACAGAGGCAACATGAGTAGGTGGGAGTGGAAATATGCCCATCAAGGCAGGATCTTTGAAGAGTCCTGCCCCCACACTCTCATAAGGAGCACTTGTGTGCTTAACATATGGAACATTGCCATCCGAAGAGGAAGAGGCAAAGAAGGACATTTGGTTGACTGTGACTATCTTCCCTTGATGGGGAAAATGAATCACACGGAAAAGGGAGAAGACTATAGCATGCATAGCATGGGTCCAACTCCGTCCCAGTAGAATATTCTAGTTAATATTAGCATCAATGATCTCTACTTCGACGTGTACTATATTTCCCTCCAAAGTAATGGCAAGGTTGGGAAGGACACCGAATGGTCACAAATTACACCCGTCAAAAGCTTCCAAAGTGTTAGGGGACTGGTTCAGAGTAGAAGAACCAATTGCCTTCCAACAAGCGATAGACATGGTTCAGGTAGAAGCACCTTCATCGATGATGGTCCTATGAATGGTTTTCTCATTTATGATTACCTGAATGAGAAAGGCAATTTGATGAGGTAAATGCGGAACGTGGTTTTCCAAGTCAAAACATATGAGATTAGAGTTAGATGTATCAATACCCCCAATAGCTGACAGTAATGATTTCCATTGATAATGACAACTTTGAAGGACCTCGAGAGCAGACATAGTTGATGGAGCTTGAGCCAAATCTTCAACAATGTTATTATGTTGATCGACTAGAGCGTTAGGATTATACGAGGACTTTCGAATCACACCTCGAGAAGGTGGTCGAATGGCGGAGTTAGGACTAGGTCGCTCTATATGGAGAGGACTAGAACTGGATGGGGTGGAAGAAGAAGGGGTACCTTCTTTCTCTTTCCCTACCGACGGGGTAGGAGTTTGAAAATTCTTTGACCTGGTAGCCACGTTGATCAAGGTACGCATCATGAACACTTGTGAACTTGAGGAAGCGGATGACTGAGGCTGGTCTACCATTTGAGTCTGTTGGGACGGAAAGGGTTGTTTCAGGATAGTTGGGGTCCCTTTGAGAAAATGACTAACTTCAGACTGTCTGGGACAATCTTTAGTGTAATGATCCTCCTCACAGATGAGGCATGGATACTTGGGTTTCTATTGGGAAGCATCACCAGCAGATGACTTAGGAGGACCCTGTTTTGGGGCATCTACTTTACCCTTTCCTTTGACTTTCTTCTTACATTTAGAGGATTTATCTGCTATGGTAGACTGGATAGCGTGAACCTTCAAGGTTTTACCAAGGATGGATGAATTGCGAGAGGAGTCACTGAGGGCAGCGTTGGAGACCAACCTCTATTTGGAAGAAGACTTTGCAGGGGTCTGTGTCACTAAACCAATTACTCCATCAACAGGAAGGGTAGCCGGAGACTTGGATGTTGTCAGATCAAACGACGGTCTGGGCGCATTGGGTAACACATCATATAACATGTCGAACTATGAATAGACAAGGTCTAGATACTGGGCACGCGTGATGGCTTGTTCCTTAGTGACACATCCACCCATAGTAATGTCCTTAGCAATCTTATTGATGAATGATTTGGTGTACCACTCGGTCAACAACTGATCAGCAATTTCAAACTTAACCAGACGACGCCTCCGTCTCCATTCATGGATGTGATTAGATATGTGAGTCACAATGTATTTCTTGAGCGATGTTAATAGATGGGTGCCAGTTTCATAGCGAACCAGTAGCTAGAAATGTGTGAGAAAGGCCATGGCGAGAGTGAGAGGGATGTATGGCAGATTAGCCATCTATTGTGAACCATATGGAATATAAGGAGGTTGGTACTAACCTTGAGCCATATTGGGTTGTTGATACTGGACATGACTTGACCTAGATGAACAAACATTAGGTTGTGGTACTAGACATTACTTGATCCAGCATCACCAACAGGATTTGAAATGGCACCCGAAGAGGGTTGGTTCATCCCAACCATGTGAGGTTGTGAGCCACTCACATTGGTTGTGCCACACATCATAGAAACATTCAGACTTTGGCCCCTAGGCGGTGGCACAACCTGACCACTTACAGGAGGGATCAAAGAACTAACAGCGACACGACTCGAGATCGTCAGTTGAACCGAACAGGTTACTTAAATCGAGAAAACAAGAGGTTTTAGAATGGTGGGTTGCACCGAGACTAAATTAACTGTAGAAATCACCATCTGTTGGAAGGTTGGGTTCTAAATGAATGAACTTGTGTTAGACATAGCACTAGATGCCCAAATAGGGTTTTCATATAGTGATTAGGCAGTAGGCATACCTGAAACCAACTGAGATAAAGTCACGTAATTACACAGTAACTCAGGATGAACACTAGTCAGAATGCTTCCCTGGTAAGGGAAACCTTAAGGAGGGAAAGGATATTCCTCCTCCTCGACTATGCATGGAGTGGAAACATCCGAGTGACTCAGAGAGGAGACTAGGATTTTGCCTTCTGATTCCGTGGGTGAAAATAGATGACAACGGACTACCGAAGATGTTCAAGGGGATAATTCCAAAGGAATACCCACCTAATCATATAGATTGTACGGACATTGAGGTGATATCACAATAGGATCGAACAAAGGATTTGGAGGATAAACAATCAGTCCAAGCTGACCTTCAGAAGTCAACGAACTCTCGGGAGTCTGGATAGGATTATCTGGAGATTCTGGGCCAATGTTAGAAAGTGACCCAATATCTGAAGGGGGAGGACGAGATGACAAAGGTTGAATACTCATAGCAATTCCAAGCTCAAAACCTTGGTCCTCAAGTGACTGTGGCAATTCAAGAAAGGCTCCTCAAAAAATCTTTCAGACAGAGGAGAGGACGAGGAACTAGGCGAACCAGCTAGTTCAGCCATGATGATTTTGTCTCAAATAACTATAAAAGAGATTGATTTCAAGGGCTTTAAAATGTATTTAAAGGTATACTCATGATGTGGTATAAAAGTATAAAAAGGATGTTATAATATCGTGGGAAATAATTTTTTAAGACGCAAAAACCAACTGGTGCTCTTTCACATTTTAAGAGTCAAGAAAGAAGCAAAGGTGACTCTATCACATTCACTTTGAAACGAGCATGAAAGTACAAGTGCCCGGGTGATATTTTATATTTAGGGAGTCAAAAAGATCAAAATGACTACTCAAGATGATCTAGGTAAAAAGGATTACCAGGTAACCATGAACTGTAGAATACCTCCCAGTAAATCGAGAAGTACGGGCATGCAATCTCCCCATATGTTGTATTCAGTGTATCACATTTACAAGGCGGCATACTCAGCTTCCTATGGATAAAGGATTTCAATCTAGTGGGGTCTCCCTTTATATACTCGATGGTATGGGGAGCACAAGCCCATACTAGCGCTATCTAGTGTCGAAGTGAACAACAACTGCTCGGTTTTAAGATGCCAAAACACGTCTCTAGCCTAGACCTTCTAAAATGTGGTCATTGGATTTCAAATGTGCCTTAGGTTAATTGAGTACATTTTAGAGTTTATCTTGAAATTATGTCTCGATTTTTAGGCCTTATCAATGTGACTCGAAAAAACACTTATATCAAGCTAAATAAGACAAGACCCATTCAATTAGATGAATTGTCTACACTAATGAGATTAGAAAACACACTCAAATGCAACAAAACAAGCAATTGAAAGCAAAATGACTTTTTCACTATTTCTCTTTTTGAAAACAAAATGATGAAAAAAAACTCTTTCCAATTCCTAACTTTCCTATCAAATGCACTTCAAGTAACCCTCTCACTAGTAAATCGAATTCATTTCTTTTCCAAAGCAAGTGATGATGCAACTTTAGCCTTCAATGATGCTAACTAATATAACATATTGATTAAGAAAACTAGAATTATGTATTTTTCATTGAAATGATAAAATGAATCTTTCACAAACACTTTAATGAAATACCTCCAATACCATCAATCACAAGCAAACACAAAGCAGAAAAGAGAATTCCTTTCAAACTAATGAAGCAAAGGTTGAACCAAAAACAAGATGGGAAATGTAATCTATGCCTGAAAAGAGATGCTCAAACACTAAACGAAACTTTTAAACTTGTTAAATGGAAATCAAAGCAACAAAAGGACTAATCAAACGAAATGCAAGGAGAAAATTTGACTATCGACTTGACTTTTTGAGCACGCAAACAAGTGAGTGGGGGATGATATAGATGCCTTAGGGTTATACACCATCCAAGAACTCAAGAAACCAAGTGAAGAAGATGCAGATGAACCAATCATACAAACCAAGCCAAAGAGCTTTCCAGTCGGGGAGAACACAGTCAAAACAAGCTAAGAGACGGAAATTAGAAGGGCAAGACACACTAGCTATGATCTAGGGTAAACCATGATCTTCACCTGCAGGAATCAACCTGACTGCCTAACTGACAACATGTGCCAAAAGGGGGTCAACACGACTGTTTTTTAGAAACTTGCGCTGATTGGCATGACTATCAGAAAAATAAAGGCACTGACCAAGAATTCAAGGAAAAAAAAAATTCAAAGGCTAAGACTAGACTTGCCACTGTAAATTTCAGGCTAGGAGTAGTAAACCAAGCAAAGCAGAGAACACTAAAGGGAAATGGTGATACTATAAAAGTTCACACAAAACCATAAAATGATAATTAATCAAACAGAAGGATTGGATCCTGAGTGGAGTCACCAATTTGTGGTGCAAGTAAATTCTTAGTGCGGACACAAACAATTCCTCTAGCCTGAAAGAGAGGGTCTAGCCACAAACAAACAATCTATAGAAAATCTCCTTAAGCTAGAATCAATTAAGAGGGCCTACCTCTTACAACGTTATTCCGCTTGATGATGATCTTGCTTCCTCACTCCATCTATCTCCCGTTTCCTTCCTTCGAATACCTGAAACAAGCAAGCAACAACAACAACAAATGTGATAGCATACAATATTGTATTCAGCCTACTTAATAGGTCAAGGAACATTAAGCCATAAATATGTAAAATGATACTTCATGTAGGAAATCAATCAATAGTTGCATTTATATAAATCGGAAACAGATTACAACTGGTGCCTTGGCGTTGATGGTCTCCTCCAAAGTATCTGGGTTCCCACACTTTTCTAGCACTTCATGGATAACCTCAACAATGAAAGTTTTAAGGCCTCTTTCCCTATAGTCTCAAACCAAACCAAAATCACACTATTCTCCCTCAAATATACACTAGAAAGCTACAAGCTATAGATGACTTGTTTATTATTCAAACTTGCTCCAAAACTCCAACTAGCTTTTGCTTGGGAAAAAGAGAGGTTTATATAGCTTGGATGGATGGGAGATGGTTCCTCTCATTATGGGAGAAGGTATTATCTCTTGAGGTTGTTCCATCCTAATAGGGAAAAGGATCCCAAACTGACTTCCTCGACTCCATCAGCCCAAACATCTACCAGACTTTCATTACGAAGCTTCTAGACATGGAAGCTTCGACTCCTTATTTAAAAATCCTTCCAAAAGAGGATCGACGTGACTGGAAAAGGGCTCAGTCAGTCTGTACAATGTGAGGGCTAGTTTTAATCTTTGCAAATCAGCACGAGGAGGAAACTGGTCAGTAGTGTCGGTCTTGTAAACTGGGATAAAAGGAAGTTTCTTAGGAAATGATGCAATGGGGAATTATTCTGCTCATGAAGAGGAACATATTATGAGTTTCTTCATGATGGTAAAGCATGTCGGGTTCACTGTAGAGGTCCTCCAGGATCGTAGACGGGGAGTATAGGGATAGTGACAAAATGTTGTGTAACACATAGCTCATCCAACCTATAAACTAACCCATCCTTGAGATGGTATTCAATGGTATTATCTCCATTGTACTCATGGCTTTAACTCTACAACTATCAAAACAACTCCATGAAGTCTTCATCCTTTGAATATTCCTCTTTGTATGCATCATGGGTGAATGACTCTGTGTGTATAAGAGCCCCCAAAGTTGTGATATTTGATTTGGGTGGCCTTGAGAGCATGTTGTCCAACTTGGTTGTGCTTCCCTTCTTGTACTTGATCACCAAATGAAATTGTTGTAAAAACCCCATCCAATTGCAATGCCTTGTCTATTGTAGCTTACTCTAGGCCTACAGGTATTGTAGCAATTGCTGATTTGTGTGGATTATTTTATTATTTCCCATTAGATAGTGCTACCACTTCTTCATAGTTTTCACTAGGGCATAAATCTGTTGTCGTAGGTAGGGTAGTTAAGAACTGCCTCATGAAATACTTCATAGTGGTAGAATACATGCCTTCCTCCTTGCATCAAAACTACTCCCATAGCATACCCACTTGCATTTGTCTCAACTTCAAATGCATGTTGCATGTTCGTTAATGCCAAAACTGGTGCTTGGTTGATCTTCTTCTTTAGCTCCTTAAAGGCCCTCTACTAACCCTTACCCCAATGGAAACTATTTCCACCTACTATTATATCATGGAGTGGCACTACTACCAATGGAAACAAGGCTATGAATTTCCTTGGGTATTGTGTTGCCCCAATGAAACTCTTGATTTCATTATGGCCTCCATCTTGACAAGATCTATCTTCAGCTCTCCTCCACCTATCACATACCCCAGATAGAACAAAGACCATTAGATAATTTTTTAGGTATAAAATGGGCTTCCTAAGGAATATTATAAAATAATAGTGGATATGATAAAACAATATTAGATTACCTCATCAAGTTTTGGAGGGGAAAAAAGAAAAACCATTTTTCAACTCATACTTTCAACTTATCTCCCTTTGATTTTACTAAAATTTCAAGCATGAGCACTTGTTGGATGCATAATCTAATTGTGCATCCAACAAGTACCCATGTTTCATACTTTCGATGGACCCTACTACACCAAAAATGTGAAATATATGAAAAATGTGATTGTGAACATGTTTTTTTCATGTATTTCACAATTTTCATATAATAACATCCATCACAGTATGAAACATCGGTACTTCTTGGATGAGAAATTAAAAAATTTCATACAACAAGTGCCCCCTGATTTAAGTAAAATTGTAGGGAGATAAGTTGAAAATACAAGTTGAAAAAGTAGTTTATTTTTTTATTTTTTGAGCATTTTACTCCAAAAATGGTGAATCATCCCCCATGGTCGACATCATCATATTGAATCCTATTGGTTCTTATAAAGTTGATTTTTGTTGTACATTTTTGTTTTGAGGCCCATTTTTTACCTCAAAATTTCTCTAAGGCTTTTGTGCAAACTCAAACTTCTCGAGGTTTGCTAGTAGTTGGTGCTTCTTTAATGTCTCCGGCACTTGTGTCAAATGTGAGATGTTCTCCTCCCAGGTAGCATTGTATACTAGTATATCATCCAAATAAATAATAACAAATGAATCTATAAAATGGCACAATACACCATTCATTAATCTCATAAATGTAGTTGGTGCATTGCACAGGCCAAATGGCATGACTAACCACTCATACAAACCTTACCTCGGTCTTATAGGTATCTTCTTCTCTAACTTGAACCTATTGATATCCAAACTTTAAGTCCATATTGGTGAAGTACTTTACTTGCTGCAACTACTATATCAAATCATCTATCTAGGGTAGGGTGTACTTGTTCTTGAGTGTGATTTTATCCAATGCCATGTAATCTATACACATCCACCAATTCCCATCCTTCTTTGGCGCAATGATGATGGGTGACCCACATGGTGATGTACTCAGTCAAATGACACCATTTTCAAGTAGTTGCTACAATTTTTTCTTCACCTCACTTGCTTCTATAATAGATTGCATGTACAACCCAATGCTTGGCAATGGGGAGACCGACAATAGTTGGATCTTGTGCTCCACTTCCCTCTTAGGTGATAACACCTTAGGGTCCCAAAACACATCCCTGTATGTCTGTAGCAACTCTTTTAGTTGTTTTTTATGTCTCTTAATACACCCCTCCAGGGATGCCTCTAAATTACTCTTATACATATTGATTTGTCTTTAAAAAAATAAACCATACTTTGATCCAGGTGGATATTGGTGTCCACCTGCCAAGTCCATCTGGACCCCCATCATTGTCTCTTTCAGCATTTTCAGTTTCCTTAATTATAACACAACTTACTATTTTTAGCAGTTTTTCGGGTCCTGAACTTCCGGAGCCGTTTTGAGGCCCTAAACGACGTTTTTTGGGGAATCCAAGGGCAACATGGGTCCATGTAATGGACCGATGTTGCCTGGTTCCAACAATGATAGTGCTCGGAATAGATTTTCTAATGAGCTATTGTACGCGTCAAACGGAGATCGTATGCCAAAGTTACGACCCCGGGAAATTGATGTACCAATTTACCCAAAACGGGGCCCACAATTTGGCGTTTCATCTTCTAAGGGTCGGTTTTGGAATGTGAAGGGTTTTCCATTGTTTCTCAATAATAAATAGGCCTTTGAGCCTCATTTTAACACAAGTTCGGAACAGTTCAGAGACATGTAGCTGCACATCTCTTCTCAGAGATAAGCTACCATCGTCCTAGCTGGTTTATTTCCAATTCTGGTTGTAAGCATATTTCGGTATCTTCCATTAATGAAATGAAGTGTTATTTCCGCTGCATCTCTTTATTTATGGTTATCGCATCTCTGTATTTATGGTTATCTCTGTAATCTATTGCGTTCCTATTTAAATCCGGATCATACTTCTTGTTGGAACTAATCAATTTCAAGGCTCGGACAACACTTACTAGTGAAATTTTTTACTTTTCTTTGTGTGCATTGATGGTAAATTATTTTTCATCCTTGATGAGCCGATACTCGTTGGCTCTCTGCATGAATATTGCATCTCACATGTGCATGTAGGGACTCCCAAACATGACTCCACATACATCAAGGGGGACCACATCTAGTTCAACTTCAACATTTCAATCAACACTAATAGAAAATCTAATTTTGCATTGTTTTGTTACCCTCAACTCCCCATCCTTATTTACCCATTCTGGTGGATATGGGTTTGGATGATCATGAACTTCCAACCTGAATTTCTTAACCAAATATGTTGCAATGAGATTCACCTACAATCCTAAATCAAATGGAGCATCAATATTTGTCTTCTTGACCTGTATCTTTATATGGAAGAGTTTGTTCATTTCTTTTTCATCTTGTTATTGAAGACTACTCAAATTCACCTCCTTCTACACTAATGTAGATACAATATTCTCATCCACATCTGACCTATTTTCAACTCGGTTGTTTGAATCAGTGGCCATGAGATTATTCTTCTTATTGTCTTTCTTTTTGTTCTTCGAGTTAAGCTTTGGATGCAACTTCCAATTTTTCTCCTCTGTATGGTCGTCAATGTTGTAGTGGTTTCTAGGATCTTTACCTTGGTGTTTTGTGGAAGCCATCTTTTTACATTTTTCCCCTTTTCGCTTTGTCTTTCCCTCCTTAGAAGTGTCTTGTTGCTCCTTCTACTTCGATCTACTTGATTTCTCTTTCTTTAGGCTTATGTTCTCCATGTATTTTTCCTATACATAAGCCTCGTCCACTAATTTGGGCTTGAACAACATCACTTGCCTTTGCAAATGGCTGTGTAGACCCCCCAGACCTATTTTGATAAAAGGATACATTTGAATGCTAAGAATATGATCCATATATTTATAACTCAATGAATCTTTAAGTTGTGTTTGAGATATTCTATTTCTTCTTTCAAAAGAAAAACTTATTCTTCTAATATTCCACAAAGTTGTTCCGTCTCATTCATTTGCTCTAAAAAAACTCCTTTATCCTTTTAGCTTCCTCTAGTTCAAACTTGAGAGCAAGAATTGTCTCTTCGTTTAGATATTTTCCTTGGAGTTGATGCATTAGTTGACCTTCCCTATTTCTAAGGGTTTTTATTATCTTCAATGCACTTCTAATTTCTCCTCCATAATATATTTTTTCTTTTGGTTCTTTTGTTTCAACGAATAACCATATTCCACCACTTTCGTCATCATTCACACTTTATTTCTTTTTTGATCGCTTTGTTCTTTTGAGAGGAAGTTATTCTTCTTGTCGTATTTTTTTTTATTCTTATACTTGAATCTTGGTTTGTCATCACTACCGTTCATTTTTGCATAAGGATATTTAGAAACATAATTTCCTACCATTCCGCATTCAAATCACTTGAAATGGAGCTTACCTTTAAAAATTTTGGTTCCTCTTTTCAGCTTTCTGACAAACTTGGCTTCTTATTCGGAAGAATTGGAGTTTGCTTGATTTTCATGTTTATTCCATTCTTTGGCTACTTGGAATGTTGCTTCCTTAACTCCCAATCTATCCTCCTTTATCCTTAGCTCATATGTTAAGAGTGATCAATGAAGTACATCCATACTAATTTATCTGACAGTTCTTCAAGGGCTGATACTTCAGATTTAACCTTGACAGAAGAGATTTCAATATCTTTCGAACAACAACACCATTCTTGATTTCTTCATCAAGACTTGCAATAGAGTTGACAATTTTGTCTACTAGAAGAAAATACAAAGCAACATCCTCGTCTTCTTCTATCTTCAAACTTTCGAACTAGGCCTTAAAAGATTGTAGCTTGGTTTCTTTAAAATTCTTATCCCTTTCATAATAATTTATGAGTGTGTTCCATATATCATGAGCAGACTTACATTGCATTACTTAGACAAATTCTAAATCTGATAGACCACACAAAATGGCATGCTTAGCTACTACATTAGATGTATAAAGGGCCTTACCATCTTTATTTGTAGGAGGAGTATCAGAGACTTCAGACAAAATTTCTACAATTTTCCAAACATAAACTCCCAAGGAAATAAGATAGGTCTCCATTCTTATCTTCCAGAAAGCATAGTTGGATCCATCGAACAAAGGGGACTTTCTTACTAATCAAGTCATCATAATATTTCCTTGAAATCAACCTTCCAATATTTTACTAGTTCCTAAAGGCACCTACTCTGATAAAACATGTTAGACCAAATATTACATTGAGAGGGGGGTGAATCAATGTGGTGACAAACTTATCCTTTCAAAACATTTTATTAATAAACAATTGTGTAACAATGTACCACAAAAATTTGCATCATAACATTAAATGATACCATACATTAAGAAGCCATCAACACACGAGGAAATAATATTTTATGTGGAAATCCTTCGTGGAGAAACCCACAAATTATTTTCTTCTACTTTTTCAAATCACTTACATAGATTTACAGGAACCAACATGTTGGAGGCACCCACTCCCAAGATGTGAAAGAAACTACTTGTAATAGGCTACAACCTAATTGAGGCACCGACCTCTAAATATGTGAAAACACCCACTTGTAATAGGCTACAACCTTATTGAGGCACCAACCTCTAAATATTTTCAAGAACCCACTTGCAATAGGCTACAACCTGGTTGAGGCACCAACCTCTGAAGATGTGAAAGCACCCACTTGCATAATAAGCTACAACTTGAATGAGGCACCAAACTCTAAAGACATGCAAGCACCCACTTGCAGTAGGCTACAACCTAATTGAGGAACCAACCTATGAAGATGTGTAAGCATGCACTTGCAACAAGCTACAACCTTATTGAGGCACCAACCTTGGTGAGTGCACCCACCTCCCTCTCCAATTTGGTGTGGACCATTTTTCATCATATTTCAAATTGGATCCACATGCTCTTCAAGATAGCCCTTCAAAATTGATCATGATACTATTATCACATTGTTGTTATCAACTTGTCATATCTTGTCCACACCCTGTTAAAAACCTATTCATTAATCTAGTCACACAAAACTCTTCCCAGATATTGCTCCAGCCATATACACAACACTCATTGCAACCTACTCATATGCCCCCAAATCATATCAAATTGATTCTAAACATCAAAAATACATCATCTAGTCTTTTCATGCCTTTAGAAGTGTTCACAACTAAATTATAATCATCATGCTTCTTCTAGAATCCAATTTGGCTTTGGCATGAGCTCAAAAACCCCTAAAATCCATATAAAACTAAACGAAAACTATATAAAATTAATTATTTGACTAAATGGCATAATATGTATACATTATACAAAATGAAAAATTATGGCCTTTATAAAGACATTTATCTTTTCTACAACTTGGTCAAAATTGGTGTGCCAATAACCCCGTATTAATTTGACCGAGTCTAACTAAGCTCAAACCGTTCAACCAATTGACAGGTTTAGTAATCCATTAACTATTAGGTGAGCACATTTACATATTGAGGTTTGTAAATCCCAAAACCACGATGGGTATTAACCCATCATGGTTCGCAATAACTTTCACAGTTACACAATGTATGTTTGTGCATGTAAATGAACATACCAGCGTCTGAGGACTCAAACTTCCAACCAACCATCACACAATAACTCAAAAACACTCCATGACCACAACTCGTGAGAGCTTTCACAGAACACAATTTATATACATGAAAAATATTAACATTTGAGGACTCAATCCATCAAACAACAATCACATAAGAATTCACAAATACTCCATGACCATAGAGTTCGATCTTGAGCAAGTTCATAGAGACAGTAATGTTCTTGATTGAATGTGTTTTAGTCGAATCATGTCGTATGTATATATATGTCGTGGTGTAGTCTTGTGCTTTTGAGAGCCAACCATGGAGTTGATGTTCATGCTTATGAACCAAAGTTTTGACCACTAGGTTAATCATGTAATTGTAACACTTTTGCCACCATATGACCTCTATTGCGACTAAAATGCTTTGCCTTTTTTTCAATATGACCATGCCATATGACTGGTCCCCAAGGGCCCATGGTCGTCTACATGATTATTTTATCAAGCCATAGGGCAGATCATGAGAGGTGCTATGTGTCACCCATTTTTTGCCTTTTCACCAATCAAAATGTACCAATTTTGTGTGCCATGTGGTGGTCCATGGTGGTGCTACTCACCCTGTTAAATTCGTCCTAATGATTTTTTAATCCACATCATCTACCACATCATACTTGCTTCCACATCATCTCCTCTGACCAACTAAGCTTCCCCACTTCATCAAGGCTACCATATCACTGTTGATTGTGTAAGAGAGTCCATGCATCATCTGACTAAAGGGTCCATGTCATCATTTTCATCTATGCCAGGTCATTTCCTTAAGCCAATCATAACATGCCTTGTGTCACTACCATATTGACCAACATGGAGGGTCGTCCCTAATTAAACCTAGAGTAGGTTAATATGATATTTTTCATTCAAATTCTCATCCAATTGTCAAATCCATCCAATATGAGAAAGATGACCGACCTTTAATAACATTAAAATTTGTGCAATTTTATGTGATATCCACTATAACAACCCTGGTTAAAAATCCATGTAAAAATATATAAGACCACGTCATGGGACACGTATTCCAAGCTA
Source organism: Pinus taeda (assembly GCA_000404065.3). Taxonomy (NCBI): domain Eukaryota; kingdom Viridiplantae; phylum Streptophyta; class Pinopsida; order Pinales; family Pinaceae; genus Pinus; species Pinus taeda. The sequence continues at coordinate 224,068 of APFE031271926.1, read as the reverse complement.
AATGGTGGGAAAAACATCCTAGTGGGTGTCACTTTGGTTTATTATGGAAAAGGCAATGACAAAGGCTTTGGAAAGGCATGAGGCATGTTTGGAACATTTATTTATGAAAATAGTTCAAATTATGAGAAAAGGAAGGTGAAAGGTCACATGTTTCATGTGAGCAATAAATTGAAGTAAAATAATGGAAAATGAAGAAAATAGAGGCCCCATTGATAAAAAGGCTTATGAGGATCAGTTCAAAAACTTTTGTTGGTTCATTTTTGGACCTCTCTCTATTCTCTGTCTCTCATACTCTTGTACACTAAGATTTTTCTTGGAGGAGTGTGGCATATTTCGAGTTTTGGATCAAGAAAGGAAAAGAACTGCAAGAGGAAGCAAAGATCAAGCAAGGAAGAGAAAGATCAAGAAGCTACAACAAGATTCTTTGCAGGTATCGATATGCATGTGTGATTTCCTTGCTAGATTTGGAATGCATGGTGTTGCATGTGGTTCTTTGTTTTCATGGCATGGGTTTTGTTATGGGTGGCAGTGTTTTCAGCCTAGCCTTGCCATTTCTGGATATCCATGGTGTGATGGGATTCTCATGTTTTAGTTGAGCTGGATTGTCAGATAGATTCAAAGATAAGTGAGGTGGATCTCCGAAAAAAAGAACACATGGCCTAGTGATCCTTGAACCGAACTGTGGATTGCGGTAAAGCCACTGGCCTAATGACCCCTGAACCAGACTGTGGGTTGCAGTAAAGCTAGGTATTGTGTGCCTCAGTGGGCCTAGGAATCCTCAACCAGTTAGTGGAGGGATATACGGTGAATCCTGGAGGTGGTTTCCCTTGATTAGCCCTAGGAATCCTTGTCGGTGAATGATTCGATATACGGTAAGCCTAGAGGGTGGAGTCTTGGTTTATGGCCTAGTGATCCCTGGATCAAACTATGGATTGCAGTAAAGCCTGAGAGACTAGGAGATAATCAAATTCCTCACATTGTAGGTGGAGAAATCCAATGGCAGCCATGCTTGTTTTGGCCTAGTGATTTGGTGGAGATCATGGTAAAGCATGTTATTACATGTTTATTGTTTGGCTTAGTGATCCAAGATGGATTATAGTAAAGCCTAGCTTTTATTGATGAGGGTGAGGTGGTTTAGCCTCAAGATTCCCTACTTGGTTCTTTTGATTTGAGTCCCACATTCATGCTTGGAATATGGCATGGGGGTGATTGGCTGAACAGAGATTTAGCTCAGCTAATCTATGGTCGGGTGGAACATGGTAGTCTCATATCGAGTTGGCTTTTGCATTCATTAATAAGAGTTTCTTTCCTTGATATCTTATTAATATTATATTGGATCATATGTGGGTTCTATGGTTGATGTATCCTTGATATTTATGTGGTTATTATGTTGGTTATAAGCATGTATTATGGTAGTGATGATGTATGGCTCTCCTCATGTTTTGATTTGTAAATGAATAGATAATGTATCTATGACCTAATAGATGATAATGAAACTAATGATAGAAGGGAACAATGCTTCTTAGTGATTCTCAGATAAGTATGAAACCCCTATGCTCAAATCTGTTGTTTACACCTGTAGATTACATATTTGTGACATATTTGATGAAATGGTTGTCATGGCTAGTAGGGGTCCAATCTAGTCTTTTTCCTTTTTTTTGCAAATGCATCATTGTTATGTTATGTAAATTCATTTCTGAAAGTGTCATTAAGTTCTGGGCAGTGACTTGGGCTTTGGGCTTGAAAAAGTGGCTCAAATCTGAGATACACGAACACAACACTAGGCAGAAAATTCTCTAGACGCATGCATCCCTATATCAAGTGAGCATTCAGGGTTTTAATGATCTAAAACTTTAGTTGGTCTTAGGGTTGGTTACCTGAGTGGTTAGGATGGCTCCTGGGAGTTTTGTTGCTGATGTGGAAGGTTTATGTGATATGTTTCGGTTGATTCCACTTCCTTAAGGTCACCTAGGAGGTTGAATCCCATTATAGTGGTCTCTCATCGCATATTTAACCTGGTTCGCTGGTTACTTGGGTAGATGTGGGATGAGGGTGTTACAGAGTGGCATCAGATCATGGTTCATCCCATGGACTAGATGGGCGGTGTGTTGGTCTTGCATTCATGTCGGTTTCATATGTGTTCCTTATGCTTGTACTCCATGTGCTTGTTGAATTTGCATGGTGTTGATCATGATTGTAGTGATGTCGCCATGTGAAGGTTGATGATGTTGTTGTTTGGATGCTTTAGTCACTAATGTATGTCAGATGTATATGTATTTGTTATACATGTCACTGTCCATATGTTATTATGCATGCATTTTCATGGTTATAGTTATGCATGTATAGTAGGTCAAACATGCATTGTGAGGTCATTGCATGTAGTTTAGGTCATCAAGATAATATTGGTATATTATGATGCTAATGTGTTGACTAAGATGAAGCAGGAAACGTAGATCATTAAAGTGAGGTTGCAGCACTAGACTTAGTAAGAGCAGATCATTATACAAGTTTATATGTTTGGCATGTAGGTATGTGGTTAATGGTTGTTATAAGAATTAGGGTTTATATACTTGTTTTTCATTTTATTGTTGTTGTGGTTATATGCATGCTAAGATGTTAGTGAATCAGTGTGATCATATGCATGTGTTGAATAGTCATGAACGATAGTAACTTGTTATTATATGCATTTTTGTTGTTGTTTTATGTTAGTTAACTTGATGATTATGTTGTTGATAAGTGTGTTATATGTGAACTTGTTGATTTTTATATGATAGTTAATGTGATGATTATGTTATATGTTGTTGATGAGTATGTTATATGTTAACTTCTTGTTGTTATATGTTAGTTAGCTTGATGATTATTGTTATTGCATTTAAGATCTTGATGTTATATGTATTGTGTTAACTTGGATTGGCCTATGCAGATGATTATGGTTATGGTATTCAGATATGAGTCGACTTATTTGTGATAGTGTGTTGTACTTATCTAGACTGACTGTGCATATGTGATTGTTATTCATGAATGGCAATTGTTTATGAGTTTATGATGTGAACATGTTAGCTAGTTATTTTCATGGACATCATGACCTTATTTATGTTTGAGTTGATATATTCTGAAGTTATATTGTGCTAATCTAGATTGATTGTGCAGACAAGATAGCCTCCCCTAAGATACATCAAAGTATGAGTTTTCTTATGTCATATACTTGGTGCTTGACATTTTAATTATGTCATCTATTTGGTGTTTGAGTGTTTGATTATGTCATCTAGTTGAATTATCTAACATGGTATGCTTACTCTCTGTTTGAATGTTTTATTAATTGCATGATATGAGTATGTGTTCATAAGATTGCATGAAGAAATTATCTTGTTTTAAGATGGTTGTAATGACACATATGAGTTGAGACAACTGATCTGTACTTGAGTGTAAGTAGGTGATAATTTTAGCATTATGTATTATGATTGATGAATGTGAGTTGATTGTTGTATATGGCATAGTTGTTAGACTTGGTAAAGGTTGATTTCAAATGAATATACATGATTTCTTGATCTTTGGAATGTAAGACTGAAATGTGTGAGCATTTTCAGGGCAACATGTTTGGTATTAGCTTGACAAGGTAATAGTTGATGTGTTTATATAACTAACAGTTGGGTGATGTGACAGTGCATAGTAATACTTTATTGCAACAAAGTAAAAAGGTAAAGGAAAGGAATTGGGCAAGAATTCCTTTGGCTATGTTTGGAAACCCTAATTCCAAACGAGGACTTTTCATACAGGAAGTATTCTTAACCTTGACTTTGTCTGACATTATGTGGATATATGTTATACTCATGAAAATGTATTTGATAGATATATTAGCTAGCTTCTAGCTATAGTTGGGTTCATTGAGAGAATTGGAATCCCTTGAGGAATGATATATTTAGGTGTACAATGTGGCAATGTGCTTGGCACAATGAGGTAAGATAACTAGTATATTGTGATATTTACTTATGCACTGACAGTTGTGTGTTTATAGCAGTATGATGCATGGCATTTCATGGAAAATGAGACTTCCATGAAATTTTAAAGAAGGCTTAGGTTGCGTTTTCCTCTGGAAGCATTGGGAACCATGGGGATTGAGTCATGGTGTCTATTGCTAGTCTTGTGCTTTCGGTCTTTTGCAATTTTTTGAGCTTGATTATGGTTTTTTTTTATGTCTAGTGGAAGGCCTTGCCACTTTTTTGTGGTGTCGTGTTGTTATTAGTTTCCATGGCTTTCTTCTTGTTTGTTTCTTATGCTTTCCTTTTAAGTTTTGAATCTTGCGAATTGGTTGGGAAATAAGAAAGTTAATGGAGCTTAGAGAGAGTTGAATGAAATCCAGCAGACAATGTAAGACTCAGATGAAGTGGGTGATGTATAAGGGCAATTGAAGGCAAGAGTATGACAATTAGTTGGATTGGTTGGGTCCATTGGGGTAAATGGACAATTGCAGAACTGTCATGAGAAAGGTAACAGGAAAGGTGAAGTAAATGGATCTGAGGGATGCCTTGGCTATGTTGGGAACGATTGTTCTCAATGTTGTGCATGTTGTGCACAGATAAAGGGAGTTCACTTAACCTTGACCTTATGTTATCTGGTAATTATGCTATGATCATAAATATGTTGATGTTTATATATGTATACATGTATGTATGCATGTATGACATGTCTCACAAGGTCATGATGGATCATGGTTGTTTAATACTAATGTTTATGTATATGTATCTATGTATAGATGTATCTATGTCATTGTCTGATAGGGTTGTTAGGGATCATTCTTGTGGAGGAATGATTTCTTATGCAAGTGAGTCGCCCATCGTATTAAGTATTAATTTAATTCAATTTATTTTAAAAAAATGTTATAAAATATAATAATAACTTAATATCTCTAAAGACTTATTGCTAACGGCTATTTCCTAACAAATAGCTTGTCCCCACAATGACTAATTCTTATCCTTCAATTAAATATTAGTTTATTCTATTTTAATTAATTTAATTTGATGTGATATTAATTTCAATATCTAAAAAAATAATAAATAAATAATAAAATCATATTTTCTGCTAATTCCTAACTAATTCTTAACAACTTATTCATAACGACTAATTATGAACCCGAGGACATCTCTGTTATTTAAACATTTGGAAAGATTTATTTTTTCACCTTTGTGTTGAGGATGAACCACATTAGATGGTTCGAAACGTCAACCAAATCTTCATGATGTGATTAATCCAAAAGACAATCTCATTAACATTAATTATATTGATTATAATTCAATCTAATGACAATGATAATATCATATAATGTTGTTTAAATTTATAGATGTGAAGAATGCAATTGATTGTAGTCACAAACTTAAGAAAAATCTATCTTATACATTAAACTTTATACAGTATAAGCAAGTCTTTATTTTAAAATATATGCAATAAGATTATTAAGCATAGATATTCACCCCCACTTTATCACGGAGAGATTTAATCTATAAATAAACTTTGTTATAATACCATGGGTCAACACCATGGCTTATCAAATACCATATGCCCAAAAATCCATAACTTATTTCATATGACATTGTTTTCATGACATGGGAAGAAATAGGCATAACTACTTTGGAAATAAAGCTTAGCTCTTGTTGTGTATAATGTTAAAAATATTGTAAAGTATTTTATGGAGGTCAAACCCCTACCATCTCTATTATTTAAACATTTGGAAAGATTTATTTTTTCATCTGTGTTGAGGATGAACCACATTGGATGGCTTGAAATGTCGACCAAATCTTCATGATGTGATTAATCCAAACGACAATCTCATTAACATTAATTATATTAATTATAATTCAATCTAATGATAATGATAATATCATATAATGTTTTTTAAATTTATAGATCTTAAGAACATTAAACTTTATATAGTATAAGCAAGGCTTTATTTTAAAATATATGCAATAAGATTATTAAGCATAGATATTCACCCCCACTTTATCATGGAGAATTTTAATTTGTAAAAAAAAATTGTTATAATACCATGGGTCAATATCATGGCTTATCAAATACCATATGCCCAAAAATCCATAACTTATTTCATGTGACACTATTTATATGACATAGGAAAAAATAGGCATAACTACTTTGAAAATAAATCTTAGCTCTTGTTTTGTGTATAATGTTAAAAATATTGTAAAGTATTTTATGGAGGTCAAATCCCTACCATCCAACTAATAATTATTGATAATTAAATTAAAATTTTGGAAGTCCTATTTTGAAATAGACATGCCTATAAGCATAAACATTTGTGGATATTTTGTCCCATCCATGTATTACTTATTGATAATTGAATTTAAATTTTGGAAACCCCGATCAAGTTAATAAATTATTTAATTTTATGATTTATGGAATGCATATGCAATTGATTTGATTTTAATCATTTTTATAATAAATAAAAAAATAAGATATGATATTTATGAATATTTTGTTCGTTAAAATCTAATGTAACTGAGGCAAGAGGAAACAATTTGATTGATATTGAGTATTACAAGTATTGTAGAAGTGTAAAATACAACAAAATGTGAAATACAAAATAAAAGAAATTCAAAGTTCAACATAATAAACAAATTACTTTGCAATACATTTGGCAAGTAAACAAGTTTGTAATACATCTGATATGTCATAAATTTATTACCTTAATAGTAGACTGCACAGTTTATCTTTCCAAGCACACATTGTTATTTGTTTCCATAACTATTTATCAGCGCATTATGAAAAAATATAAGTTTGTTTTAGAGTTTATACAATTGGTTATATCTACAATGAATATTTGCTCAAATTCCAATTCCACATTTGATCAGATGAATACATTTTGTCACATGATAGACATTAGCCTTATTAGTCTTTGCTAAGACAAGACTTTAGCAACAAATTTGTTCATTGAACACTATTAGCTTAACATTGACTAATGCAATCTATAATGTTTAATTTTGTATTTTTTTCAATACTATAAAATATATATTTTTTCAAATATTTGATTGGACCATAACTTGGTCTTATTACAGCATTTGCGCAATATAATGTCATGTGGATAATTGTCTCACACATTTTATCCAATAGTTTTTAAATATTGTTGTGATATTCATGCATTTTGTAGTGATTTTTTATTCTTAGGTTTAACAAGAAAACCATCCAAAATTAAAATCTTTAAAAATAATTCATACTTAAATAACATATTTATCACCAATTACTTCTTACCATAATTTAAGTAAGTTATTGCATAAAAAATGGATAGGAATAAGATATAAATAAATATACTTACAAGGAGTTATCCCCCACCATTATTTATGGAGGAATATAATTGTAAATGTGTATACATTGCAATTTATTAGTTCTTGCCAAAGAAATACTATAACATTCCATTTGTTTATAAAACATTGTTAATTCAGCGTTGATCAATGCAAGCTATAATGTTTTTTTAAAGCATAATTTCTAACTTCAATGGCAGACACTAAACTGCTCTCTAACACTTGTTTTAAATGAACTATTAATTTTACATTCAATACATTTACATATAATAATAAATTTAACTTCTTCCTCTTCGATGTTCCCTTCCCCTGCTTCGGGGTATACTAGTTTATATTATTTTATATTTATGTTCATAATATGTTATAGTCTAATGAATATGCTTGATACGATCTTCCAAGAAAGAATGAAGATTTTAGGAATGATGTGCCAACTTTACAACACTAATTAGTTGTAGGCATGGTTCAATTGCACTCCATCTAGGAAGCACTAGAAAGCATAGATATAAAGAAATTGAATTATCTTGCAGAAGAAAATATTGGTCACTAATTTAAACTCAATGAAGGTTTTGTGCACTGCCACCCACCCATCAATTGAAGACCTATAGGTAGAGAGGGAATTCGCTGGGCAAATTGCTCTTCACGAGGTAATTTGTCTGTTAAATATAATTAAAATTTTTGCCTATCCATCAACATTCTTTGTTAAAATGATCAAAACGGCCACGAGAGTGGTAGTAACCATCAAATTTGACAAGTGTTTCCATTTTGAAATTTCTACTGTACCTATAGAGTACACTGCCATCGTCAATGTCATACGAGAATTAGCACATTGTTCTTTCTTGGTATTTGAATCAATAAATTTAGCATCAAAGAGTGCCGTAACAATACACCCAATCACCATCTATTCAAAGCCTTATATTCAAAATTAACATGTTCTTGTTGCATTGTCTGCATTTTGTTGATACATAATAGCAAAGATTTGATCAAGGATTGAACAAGTAGATTGTTGGTTGGTAACTTAACTTGAAACAAAAGATATTAATGAAGTTTATACTGATTGTGAATTCATGTCACAAGGGACACCTGGGGCCGTAAAAAGTTTCTCATTTAGAGGAAATGCATCAAAAGTACTTCGAAGAAGTTTTGAATGCCAAATAGCGATTCGTTCAGCCACACCCCACAGCAACCTCCCACAAACCTCCCACAAAGAGCACTTCAAACATTTCTTGCTCCATAGTGTACTTGTTCTATAGAGTAATATATGCAACGTTTCAAGAAAGAAAATTGCAATTTGTTGAAAACATTGATAGACATCAAGTTGATATTGTCAAAGGGTGGTCCCGGGTGAAAAAAAAAATAATATGATACCTCATCAGAGTGTAACTGGAAGCTTTATGTATGAAATGGTTAGTATCAGCATAGATCCATCTTAACCCCATATTTATTATGCACTAAGAAAGATCAAAAAGAAATTGGCATGCAGATCATTGGTGCTTAAAAAATCCTAAGTTAAAATAGATTTGTGCATGTCTTTGTCTATCTATATTATTTAATGTTTGATATTTTTTTCTTAAATTTTCTTTTTTACATTACAGAAATTATTTATATTTTGATCTTTAAGCACAGGTGTTACATATCTCATCCATACCAATGTATATAATTTTTTATAATACTATATGGGCAGACTTATACCACATCATGTTAGCATTAAGCGTGAATCTTACACATCTCCCTGATGCTGGGTTGTATAATACACCTCACATTTCTCAATACAACGACATACCATGCTTTTATGTTTATAATTTTTTATAATACTATATGGGCAGACTTATACCACGTCATGTTAGCATTAAGCGTGAATGTTACACCTCCCTGATGCTCGGCTGTATAATACACCTCACATTTCTCAATGCAATGAAACTTGATACCGCACATGCAATGGGAATTGAGAAAATTGTGGTATCAGCAGAGCAAATTGTGGAATTGGCTATAATGGGAATAATGGAACTCCACGAGTCTATAAGACACACCAATGCTAGTTGGGCAGGTGATAGAGACAATTTAAATTTGGCATCAAACTGTGCCTAGCCTATTTAGATTAGTCACTATAGCTAGAACAGCAAAAAGCATCAACTATTGCAATATCCAACACAGAAACAGAGTACATGGCAGCAAAACATGGAAGAAAGCAAAAGCAGTTTCACTTCAGGGCCAATATTGAGAGACCAAATGATTATTCATTGTAAGAAACAAAGTGCAGTTTCACTAGCAAAGAACTAAACTTATCATGCAAAGTCGAGGCACATCCATATTCAATATTATTTTGTCAGGGAAATGGTTGAAACTCGTGAAGTGTGCTTGCAAAGGTGTAGCTTGCATGAGAGGGCATATGAATGATGAGAAATTCAAAATACATTGAAACTCCATGGGAGTGATTAAGGTCAGTTAAGAGAGTTGTAAGGGTAGTTCTTGTGCCAAAACCTCAGTGAACGCTACGTGGGGGAATGCTGTGAGCAGCAAAAAGCATCAGCAATTGCAATATCCAACACAGAGTACATGGCAGCAAAACGTGGAAAAAAGCAGTTTCACTCAAGGGCCCATATTGAGGGACCAAATTTCACTAGCAAAGAACTGAACTTATCATGCAAAGTCAAGGAAAATCCATATTCAATTTGTCAGGGAAACTGTTGAAACTCGGTAAGTGTGCTTGCAAAAGTGTAGCTTGCACGAGAGGGCATATGAATGATGAGGAATTCGAAAGATGCTGAAACTCCATGGGAGTGACTAAGATAAGTTAAGAGAGTTGTAATTGTAGTTCTTGTGCCAAAACCTCAGTGAACACTGAGTGGGAGAATGCTGTGCTAGCAAGAACCCTATCAGTTTTAACAATGTTTAAACATGCACACAGCTAACTTTATCACATGCATGCATCCAAAATCTTTTGATTCACATGCACAGACATTTTACATTCCTTCTGCATAAATGTGTACAACTTGTCTGAATAGAGAGAGTGGAATCGAAGGAGACCAAATTTAGACCTAAAACCTCTGTTTTTATTATGAATCTTCTGCATATCTATGGCGATACCATACAATCTTCTGTATTTCTCCATTTATGCTTTAACAACACAAATGACCAACTTGGTCAAATAAAAGTGCACTTGTTTATTCATGAAACGACTATTCTGCTCATTTTATACATGTGTAAAAAATAGCTATCACCATACCATCAAATACTTTCGGATGTGAATATCTTCAAAAGTTCAAAATAGTAGTATCCCTCCTAAATACTACTTTTCTATGTCCACGAATATTTACAATGCAACTGCCTATCAAGACTACCTTGCAAAAGAAAGCTCTGATAGAATGGTCAATGCAAGTAAAATGATCTAAAACCATTTGGCATTTTCTTGAGTAAAAGAAAATTTCAATACAAATGGCAAATAGGATGCATTTTTCCAATTTAATGGTCCTGTTTGAAAATGACTAGCTAAATTTCTGAACAGAGAAGCAACATTGGAAACATCACATTTCTGCATTTGCATATCCACAACTCAATCACTGCACACTGAGGATTCCAGGGCTACAGGTGCAGCTATGAACAGGTAGCAGTAGTATCTAAATAGTAAATACATATACATGAAATCTCAATTTCATGATAAAGTTCAAGATGATAATTCAGGGATTACACTGCATTTATTTTCACATCTCTTCTTGAACTGCACTATGATGATGGTCATGTTATCACAACCCTCACCTAAAGCTGTTGATGGCGCAAGACATTTGGCAAGCACTTTTTCACAGACTGTTGAAAGTTTATCATCCTGCATAGTTTATAGCAAAGCTTAAAATTAACAATGTTTATCTGTAAGCATTGGCATGAAATGAGAACCAGATGCTCAGTAAATGTACACGAATGATTATAGAGATGGACACTCACAACATTAATGTGCTCATGTATAAAGTCCACAACTTGTTGGCTAGACATGACATCCCTGTAAAAAACAAGTATAAATATTAATACTGGACCTCTCTTCTCAAACCAGGAGAACCATTTTCTTGCACAAATCTAAATAGGTAAGATTAAGAACATGCAGAATTCCAGCAACATAGGATAGCAAATGGCTTGAATCTATCACCCATACTCCTGAAGAAAAGACCACTGTGAGGGAAACGCCATCTAATCCACCAGGTGATCCCCATTCTCCCCATGAGACCAAGAAAGAAGATTCTGAATTATTCTAATAAAAGCCAAGCAATCCAGGCTCTACAGATGTGAAACATGCAGGATATAATTGGATCTGGGCATCCACCCATTTTGCACGAGAGTAACCAAATTACATGATGGCCTAAAAGCATGGTTTTTCCATACATATGGAGTTTGCCCCTTTCAAAATCAAAGCTGAAAGAATTATGTTACAAAATCATTGTTCTATCCAGCCTTTATAGAATGCTTCCATGTCCTTCACAGAAATTATTCCAAGTGAACCACAACTTTGCAGAGTTATGGCGACTGTACCAGTTTGAGGCATACAATGTATGTTGGGCATGAAGAGAAAGACAAGCCTCCTTCCCTTACGAGATTCAAGATGACAAGGTACCCTTATTATCTGTCTAATTCTCAACCATGTTAAAATCTCCACAGGTCAGCTGTCTATAATAGCCTATCTGCCAGAAACCAGCAGCATGCAACACACTCCTCAATGTCATTAGAAGCATAAATGTTAGTCAAACCAAAAATGCATCCACCCAAATTAAGCAAGACCTGAAACCAAGAATGCATCCACACAAATTAAACAAGACCTAAAGAAATATCTCCAAAAGATTTGACACCGCCCACCGACCCCTCCCCCCCAAAGCTATGAAACCGGATTCGTACCCCAGGCCTGTTGTGTCCCGAATCAGGCGTATCGGACATGATTAGGTTGGATTCGTGTCCTTCTGAACATGTCCGATCGTGTCCCAATTTTCGGATTCAAATCATGATTTTGGCAACCCACGTGAAGTTAAAAGGCAGTGTTTGCCATTCTTTTTTCACATTGACTTATTTTCATTGTTGTGGGTTTGCAATGGGTGTTTGGGAGCAAAGAGCAAAGGGTGTGGGAGCATTTTCAAGGAGATTCAAGCAACAGGTAAGTGCATTTTCTCTCTACTTTTTTTGCATTTTTATTACAGTAGTTTGCATGTCCATTTCTTTTACAAATTTGTGCATTTTTTGTTTTTTGTTTTTTACAACATTCATGGCTTAATCAAGGGCAGCAAGGAAGGGGAAGAATGTCCCAATAGGAGATGCCCCTCCTCTCCCAATTTCATTAGGCTCCGCTGCAAGTGTTCCCTCTATTGCAAGTGGGACTGCAGCAACAACTTCAAATGTTGAGGGAAGACATCCTCCTCAAGATAACAAATATCCCTTGTGGAAATATGTCACAAAAGAGCAAGGGCCAAGCAGCAAGGAGAGGAGAGGAGGCAATGTGAGTTGGAAATGCAAGTATTGCAACACTACTTTCACGAGCACATATTTCCGTATGAAATCTCATTTGTTGGCTTTACCAAGTTGTGGAATTGCAACTTGTACAAAGGCGTCTTTACCAAAGAGGAAAGAAATAGAAAGAGAGTCCAATGTTGGTATGGCAAATGTGGCTGCAAAATCTAAAAAACCAAGAATGATGACCCCCTTCCATTCATGAAGAAAAACCTATGTCACAGGGTTCGGCGAACCTGAAGCTTCAGGTTCAAAATTCGGCGAACCTGAAAAAAAATTTGAAATTCGTTCAGGTTCGTCGAACCTGAAAATCGAACTTGAAGGGCGAACCTGAACGAACTCAAACCTAGTCGAACCTAAACGAACCTAAACGAACCTAAAAATCGAACCTGAACGGATTTAACGCGAATTTCAAGGGTTTTTTTTTAGGTTCGATGGTTTTTTTGGCGGTTTTAGTTCCCTGTTTATGAGAAAACCTTGGGTCACAAACTGGTTTTCTTCATCGCTTCCCGCCAAGATTTTCTTTATAAACGACACTGCTGGAAGCATTTGGCACAAGCTGTCGAGTGGTTTCATTGTCAATTTGTCATTGCGCTGTATGCTCTAACTGTGAGTGTGGTCTTGCTGCCTAGTGCCGGGATCGCTGTGACTCATGAATGTGGTCTTGCTGCCCAGTGTGGTCTTGTTTCCCAGTGCCGGGATCGCTGTGAGTGTGGTGATGTGGTCTTGCTGCCCCAGTGCCCAGTGCCGACACCTTCGAGCTTTAGCCTTTGGCATTGACACAGCCTCACACAGGTACCGCATCGACCCTCTGCATAGCAGGATTTTCAATTTAATAATCTTGTCATGAACGACGTGAATCTGTTTCTGTGTTGGGTGACGGGTCTTGACAGAATTGGAAAGTAGTTCATGCATGATTAGAAAAGCATAGGTTTTGTTTTTCTTTCGTTAGTAGGAAACGGATGCCCAACTTATAACTACAAACAACAATAACGCTAACTCCATTAATTCCATATGCTGGCCCATTGCTTTAATTAATCCACGGAACAAATGTATATAAGCATGGCTAGGGGACTGTAAATCAATCATTGACTAGGCTTCGAGTTTTCAAGTTAATGTATGCATAAGATGACCGTACTGCATTTACTTAATTAGAAATTTAGAACCTATCTGGGTTGATCCTTTGCTCTGGTGTCTGCTGTTTTTTTTTTCAATTTTCAGGAGATTCATTATGCACTTTTGCATAGACAATTTTTATTCATATACTTTCCAGTGACATAGTTCATCTATGAATATTAATATTTTTTTTTTATTTTTTTATCACGGGTCATGTGTAAGTTACTAAATAGTAATATATATCTCCTCTTTACTTCAATCAGATTATTGTATTGTCAAGTTTTACTACAGGGTGTTTACTTCTCTTTGAGTCTGAACATTGCTTCCATCTCCCATGGTCCTCATCATCTCTCGTCACCTGTTAATGCATCTCCCTACCCACCTACCTGACCAAGATATTTGGCCTTCAGAATTGTCATCCTATATGAGGATGGCACTGCTTTGATGCCCTGATTTATAGATAGCCCATGTGCATGCTGCAGATTCTCTATCTCCCTGCCTACCCACCTTACAAAGAATTTTGGCCTTCAAAAATGCAACGTGGCCTGAGGATGGCACTGTTTTGATGCCCTGCTTTCTGGATGGCCCATAGAGCATGCTGCAGATGTTCCATCATGTCTGTGCTTAATTTTTCTTTCAGATGTTCAAACTTTCTCTCCAGTACTTGTATTGTCTTTCAGGTGTTCAAATTTTCTCTCTGGTACTTGCATCATCTCTATGCATCTTTTCGCAAGATTTCCAGCTTGAGGTTGATGTTTTGAAGGAATGCAAAAGATTTGTCCCATTTTCATTTATTCAGTTTCCTCTCTTAATCTCATTGTTACTGGTCTCTACACTCCTCAACAATTGACAAGTGCAGACTGAAATTGTCCAACAAAAGTCCTGTTTTTGCCTTGGATCGGTTCCAAGATAAATTCAGGGGTCTTCAGTTGATACTCTTATGTATTGGGATGTACCAAATGGCCTAAAATTGGTTGTTGGTAAATCATTGACAATTAGTTATGGAAAGCTAAACTCAACCTTTTTAGTTATAAAAAACTAAATGTGACAATATTCCAACTCCCAAAATTACAGTATAAGGCTTAAGTGCATTCCAAACGATAGTCACTCAGTTTTTTCTTTGTAGACCAATATGTTAACCAAATCTTTAAGTGTGGCATTCAGTATTTGTTTTTTTACATTATACCAGAAACCTTTCATTTTCTAAGTGTCACACAATCTGTAGAGTATTTTCTTTGATTATAAATTAGTTCTATTCCCTTCAACTTTCAAGGCTTCAAGTTGAAACTTGAAACCCTACTCATACAGATGGCAGGAATTAGGGCTGTGTACAAATGAGATCATACTAGGCTATAGCCTTTGGAGTATATTAAAAAGTCCTAACCCCTTCGCTGCCTCAACACAAACAACTAGAGGTCACAGCCTTTTGACATGCATTAGAAATCATTATTTCATCGAAAATGCATATAAAAAGAAGAAACTTTGAATCTTTATTTCATGAGTGCTGGAAAGAATCATCCTTTCTTTAGGAAAAACCACTCTTAGTACTACTGAATCATCCTTTCTTTAAGAAAAACCACTCTTAGTACTACATCAGTACATCTCATATCATATATGTCATGCAAAGAATTATAGAAAATAGTCATAATGGGGAGATCTTGATACAGATTTACTGAATTATGCAGATAAAGCTTTACTGGATTATAACCACAACAGTAACGTCTCAAATAAAGCATTTGAAAAGAAAGCAGATTTTATATTTTCTTGTTCAACCTTCAAACATCTGCATCTGCATGCTCAGATTTTCTGCATGATTTGAATAATGGATCGATTTTTACCTATGAACATTCATGCACTACAGCTGACAATTGAAATCGAGGAACTATCTTTTTTGAAGTTCCTATGAAATTTACCATCAGGCCAAAAGCCATCATGACTCCCGCATTCGATGTGTAGCGAATGCTACAAAATTATCTTACTGAGAAACGCCTTTGGTGCATACCTGAAATGATGTGACATTCCTACAGTAAACTCGGCTGAATCTATTGGGATAGCAATGATGGATATCCATATTAAATAGAAAATCAACACTTGTACTGAATTGTTTTCAAATCGGTTTTGGCTCAGTGTTCTCATGTAAAATCTGTGTACAATTTGTCATCTAGAAGTTCCAAACCCTTAGCTTTCATCTCTGTGAAAAGATGGTGTGCTTCTTCCTCTAGGCCTACTTTGTGACTCAATAGGCATGATTCAATAGATTTTTTTTACTTCTTACTTTTTAATCAAGATATCAAGTTTTATTTATATTTGAATTTCACTATTTTATCATTTATTTAAATTTGAATCTTAATATGCCATTGCCAACAAAAATGCAGACATATTTGTCATGGCACCTCCACAGTCAACGGCAAAAGGATGGAAATATGTGGAGAAATTAGACGGACCTCATCAGAGGCATTTGAAATGCAAGTTATGTAATAATGAGTTTTTTGTATCTTTAACTAGAGTCATGGACCACTTACTTTCTGTCACTAATGGTAAAGGAGGTAGCGTTGAAGGTTGCAAGAATGTGTCTGCAGAGCTCAAGGAGACACTTCAGAAAGATTATGACAATATACAAAAGGCTAAGAAAGTGAATGAAAACAAAAGACAACGTGTTCAAATAGAAATTGCAATGAATTACAATTCATTATCTGCACTTTCTTCAAGCACGGTTGGTGTTGGGAGTTCATCTCAGTCAAAGATCGGTAAATCAAGTGGGACAGCTACATTAAATACTCTTTGGAAGCCCATGCAGAAACAAGAAGTTGATGATGTTGTAGCTGATATGTTTTTTGAATCTGCAATTCCATTTAATGTGGCAAGAAGCCCTTACTTCATCAATGCGTGTAAGATGATGGCAGGTTTTGGTAAAGGATATGTCCCTCCTAGTTTTGAGACTATAAGGACCACTCTTTTGAAGAGGTCCAAAGAAAGAGTTACAAACAATTTGCAGAAGATCAAAGACTCTTGGAAGGAAACAGGGTGCACAATTTTATCAGATGGTTGGTCAGATATGAATCATAGACCTCTTATTAATGCGTTGGGTTCTTGCCCTAAAGGGGTACTTTTTTTTAAAGTAGTTGATGCATCAGGAAATAAGAAGACCTCTGAATTTATTTTCAAGATTTTAGAGGAAGCTATTCTTCAGGTTGGAGAAGAAAATGTGGTCCAGGTTATAACTGATAGTGCTTCAAATTGTGTCGGAGCAAGAAAAATGATCATGGATAAATACAAAAAAATATATTGGACACCTTGTGCTGCTCATTTTCTTGACTTATTTGTTACATGATGTGGCAAAGTTTCCATGGATTAATGAGATAGTTCGGAGGGGGAAACAAATTTCTCACTTCATATTTAACCATCAACTCACATTGAACTTGTACAGGAATAATGCATCTAGAGAGTTGCTCAGGCCTTGTGACACCAGGTTTGCCACATATTATATTACTATCAAAAGGCTAGTTGAAGAAAAAGGGAGTATAAGAGGTTTTTTTTGCAACAATGAGTGGGAAAAGTCTCATCTTTCAAAGGAAGCTAAAGGAAAGGAGTTGGAACAGGTGATTTTAGGGAATGCTTTTTGGGAAAATGCTCAGAAGGTCTTAAAAGTATGTGAACCAATTGTTGATATTGCTTCGCATGGTTGATAGTGATACCCCTTCCATGGGTTTTGTTTATGAGGGCATGGATCGTGCTAAAGAAGCCATTGCAAAATATTTTAATAACGAGGAAAATGAGTATATTGCAATATGGGAGATGATTGATGAAAGATGGAAGATGTTGCATAGTCCTTTACATCCAGCAGCTTGTTATTTGGATCCTAGACTCTTTGGGATAGAAAGAACAAATGATGCAGAAATCATGAATGGCCTTTATGATGCAGTTGAACGGTTGGTCCCTGATCTAGAAGAATGCAGGAGAATTAGAGAGCAGCTCTGAGCATACAAGATGGAAGAGGGAATATTTGCAAGGTCTAGTGCAATAAAAGATAGGCCCAATATTCCTCCAGGGAGATGGTGGCAGTTTTATGGATCAGAGACTCCTAAATTGCAATGTTTTGCAGTTCGTATTTTGAGCCAGGGATCAAGTGCCTCTGCTTGTGAATGGAACTGGAGTAGCTTTAACCATATCCAGTCCAAGAAAAGAAACAAATTATTGTCTACAAGGTTGGAAGACCTTGTTTATGTTCGCAGTAATTTGAAGTTGGCCTTGAGTAGTGTGGCCAAAGATGCATCTAGTTCCTCCGAGCCATGGTTTGATGCTGATCTAGAGCCAGAAGAAGATGATATTAGCACTGATGGTGACTCACTAGATGAGCCAAATGTTGGAATTCCATCTATTGATGACTT
>APFE031271926.1:179284-204921 GCA_000404065.3 Pinus taeda | reverse complement strand
ATATTGAAAAATATGTATAGTCGAACCTAATGCCAAACCTCATTCGAACCTGATCGGAAAATTCGAATTTGAATCAAACTTAATCGTTGTCGAACTCGAACCATGTGACGTAGGGAAAAACAACAACAAATTCTCATTTGAGAGTTCTGGTGGGGGACAAGCAGCAAAAAGAAAGGCAATTTCACTTGGTCCAATGGACAAGATTTTCCAGAAAGAGAAACGGGAAGAGCTTGATCTCACCATTGCCTTTTTTTTCTATCAAAAATTCATATCCTTTGATGTTGTATGCTCACCTCTATTATTGAGATGTGCCAAGCTCTAACTCAAGGGGCTCCATTAGGGTATGTGCCTCCTGGGTCAGAAAAGCTTAGAACCACATTGTTGACGAAGGCAAAAAAAGAGGTTGAAAAAATGCTTGAGCCTATTAAAGCATCATGACCAACATCTAGGGTTAGCATTGTTTATGAAAGATGGACATATCTAGCACGACACCCACTCATCAGCTTCATGGTGTCTTCCTGAATGGTCCAGTTTTCTTGAAAGCAGTGGATGCACTTGGACAATACAAGGATGCACAATATATGGGTGAGTTGTTTATTAAAGTTATTGAAGATGTAGGTGTTGATTCTTGTGTGCAAATCATTACAGATAATGCACTTGTTTGCAAGGCTACTGGCATGATTGTGGAAGTTAAATATCCACAAGTGTTTTGGACACTTTGCATTGTCCATTCATTGAACTTAGCAATTAAATCTATTGCTTTTGATGTGCTTTGGATTGGTAGCATTATTGAGGATGCACAGCATATACGCAACTTTGTACAAAATCATACAAATTCCCTCACTATCTACAAGGAATACACCAATCTATCATTGTTGAAGACCACGAATACATGGTTTACCTCCTCATTCATCATATTGAAGAGGTTGAGGGAGGTCAAGACCGCTCTTGGGGCCATGGTTATTTCAGAGTTTTGGTCTTTTTGGAGAAATACAAATCAAATAGCATCTAAAAGAGTGAAGGACACAGTGTTAGATGTTGCTTGGTGGGAAAGGGTAGATCTACTTATTCAGATGATGGACCATATCATTTCTTTGCTTTGATTTGCAAATACAGACCAACCCATCCTAGGAAAGGCTTATGAGGGATGGGATTCCATGATTGAGTCTGTGAGGAGCATTATTTTACAGAGTGAGTGCCCTGAGTATGACACATCATCAAAGGCCTTCTTCACCACTATACAGGATATTTTTGTCAGCAGATGGAACAATATTTGCACACCTTTACATTGTTTGGCTCACTCATTGAACCCAAAATACTACAGCCATGAGTGGCTGAATGGTGTACCTTCCCGCAGATTCCCTCCTCACATGGATGGTGAAATCTCGCAAGGGAGGAAAGATGCATTCAGGCAGGTTTTTCAAGATAAATAATCCCTTGATGAGGTGGAGGATGCCTTTGCAGAGTTTTCCACTGACACTGGTCGATTTGCAGGATATGGTCTTATTAGAGATAGGGGCTAAGAAGCCCTATACTTGGTGGGAAAATCATAGGGCAACAAGCCCTCCTCTACGGCAGTTAGCCATGAGACTCCTCTCTCAGGTGACTTCATCCTCTTGTTGCGAGAGGAATTGGAGCACATATGGGAATTTGTAGTGTCAAGAAGAGCAGGCTTGGGCAGTCCAGGGCAGAGACAATGGTGTATGTGCACACCAACCTTCGTCTTATTTACAGGTAGAGGAATGAGTGGTTGAAGGGAAAGACAAAGATGTGGGATGTCTTTCCTGATGATATGGGTCTAGACAAGTGTTGAGTTGGCATTGGCCAACTTGGATCTCAATGATCCAGTGCTAGAGCCTGTCACATTTGATGATGGTGATATTGTAGAGGGGTCATCCTCCACACCATCAGATGCAGAGATGACTATGGAGACAGGGGAGGAGGATGCAACAAAGGATAGCAATGGTGACCATGATGATGAGTACAGTGATGCTGATTTTGATGATGACTATGAGTCATGAGCTACCTACTGCCTTGAGGTTTGTATACTTGTAGTTGTTTTGTGTTTGCTATTTCTATTTTCCATTGGCATTGCACTACCTATGTAACACATTTTTATTTTGATGACTTAATGAGAAAACTACAGTATCTTTATCTTAATATCTTGTCTTTCTCATATTGGATCATTGATGAATTGAATATGTATTATGATTTATCATTTATGTTACAAATGTATTTGTATGCATAATGTTACTTTGTAAAACTTACATCTAGATGAAGATCTATGTTTGAAATCAATGAATTTGTATCATGAATGAGAATTTGTGTAAGAAATATCTAATTTTTAATATATATAACGTATCTGAATGTGTCATGTTCCGGGGGGTCAACGTGATAGTATCCGACACTCAAATCTCCGTGTCCGTCGAATCCCATATACCCGTGTCAGGTGACTTAGCCCCAAAGTCAACTATCACCTCAACAAAATGGGGGAGATGAGGATAACAAGCTCTCTTTTCCCTTCATTATGTTCTAACACAAGCATCCATGAGCTCAACCAAATAACAGAGGGTCATGCTCTACAAAAATCTAGCAATCATATCTTCTTACAAGCATGCAAATCTACCCCACAAATGGAAGCCATCACATGGAAAATAGTGTGTTTTCTACCAAGGTCACAGACCCTAGACATTCCATGATATGTCTTTCAATGAGAACTTCCAATTCTATGCATCTCCAACTCATTTTCCCTAAGACTTGTTAGCTTCTGGCATTCCATTGAAAGTGTTTACACCATGCTTGGGGATGCCTTATGTGATGTGGAGTGCATGGTGTGATACCTACCCTTGGTTCTATATTAGCGGACATACACATTGGAGATAACTTACTTATGGATTGTATGGTGTGATGCCTACCCCTAGTTCTATCGCGGCTCAATTGGTGATCGAAGTAATGTGAAATTTGTAAAAACTGATAAATCCAAGGTTCAAATCCCCCCAGTTGTCACCCAGTTTTCAGAGAGGACAGGCCGTAGACCCCCAAAGGTTTACTAGTAGCTACATGTCAGGCAGGCTCTTGGGTTCCTCTGGGATACCAAAAACAAAAAAACAAAAAAGAAGAAATTTACAAACACCAATAGTTGGCGCTTTTAGCTTATAACATCAATTATGCAATGAAAACAAATTAGAAAATAAGCAAGAAAACCAAACAGAACAACAACATAAATTTATCCTCCAACTTCTCATTACATTCAATTAACTCAAAGAAATCATTGGGTTCCCTAACCAAGGAAAATGACCCACAAAAAGTATAAAGAAATTACAGCAAAACCCAAAGAATATTTCAAAAAAAAATTCCACCCTCTTAATCACTTGTGCGTCCCTCCTTCAACTTCTTATGTTTCCCATGTGTGGCCCAATCTACTAGTTGCTTCACATGTGTGGCTCCCTTAGCTGTGTAGCTTCCTATGTGTCCCATGTGTGGCCCAATCTCCTAGCTGCTTCACATGTGCGGCTCCCTTAGCTGTGCAACCCTCTTGGATTCATAAGTGTGGGTTCCCTACTAGTTTTCTTGCTGCTAAAAAAATTCTCCTGTTGGCTTTTCTCCTTTCCTCAACCTTATGACTCACTCTCAAAAATCTGCAATTCAAAAAATATTTCCCAATTTTCTCTCTCTCACTTGAGTAGTTACAATAAGCAATGTGTCTTGATCCTCTCCCTTATAAATCCCTAATCTCCAAAGTGATAGACAGATAGGATTAAATCCTAGCTCACTTAGATCAACGATGGAGATTAGATCTAAGTCGCTTAAATAATTAAATATTTATCCTTTGTAAAACATTATCCTAAGCCTACATTAATCATTTTAATTGATCAATGTACTTTTCCTAAACTATCATATTAGTTGCTCCTCTCAAACAACCACCTAAAGAGGACTTCATTTCCACATGCTAAAGCAACAAACCTATGTGGAAGACCTAATGCTACAAAAATCAACACTCCCTCCCAGCAACAAAGGGGTTCTCCACAACCCTCAGCTTGTCTCTCTAGAAAACAAATTTCGCTTTCACTAAAGGCTTGGTGAGCATATACGCTACCCAATCCCCTATGGAAATGCACTACAATCACACAACACCTCTCTGAACCCTATCTCTGATAAAGTGGTATTTGATCTCTATGTACTTGGACCTATCACAAAACAATGCATTCTTGAAAAACTTGATGCATCTTTGGTTATCACATTGGATCTCCATAGGTCACATCTCAAGACCAAACAATCATGTGAGCATCTTATGAAGTCATGTGTCTTCACAACTAGCCAAACTCACTACCATGTATTCAACCTCTGCTAAGTTAAGTGCCACTGGCTGTTATTTCCTGTTGAATCACGAGATCATAGCTAACCCCAAGCTAAAACGACATCTAGATGTACTCTTCCTATCCCATTTGGAATCTATATAGCCTTGCAACCGCACTCCACCAACTAATATATCTCAGCCCATGGTCCACTATACCATGAAGATACCTCAACACATGCCTCGCTACCATCCAATGAACCCTCCTCGGTTCCACCATAAACTAACTGAGCGTATTCACTGCAAACCATATATTTGGTCTAGCATGGACCAAATACATCAATGACTAGATAAACAAACTACTTGTACAATGTGGGATTAGATACACCAATTCACTATTAGAAGCATCAATCTTCCTCAAATCCACCATCCCAAATTTATTCAGGATCTCAATTGCATGCTTGCCCTACCAAAGGATATCTCTCCTGGTTGCTGCCACATCTCCAATCCCAAAAAGTAGTGCATCAATCCCATATCCAACATCTCCAACTCCAAAGCAAGGTCCTCCTTGCACATCCCTATGAGCCTCTATGATTTTGTCAGAAAGCGATCATCAAAATACAGTAAGAAGATAAGTGGTTCACCATCAACAAGTACATAGTGTTATCCACCCCTTGTGGGTGACAACCATAGGAGAATTTTTTCTACTAGATTGTCTTCAGTCAACAGCCAATAGCCCCTTACAGCCACCAGATAGCTCAATGTGGCATTATCTCCACCACCATAGCCATCCATTATGCACCCTCACTCATCTGTCATGATCGTATGTTTGAAGGTGGGACTTCCAACCCCAAATGCATGACTTTCATTATGTAATTGGGTATCTTTTCTTACTTATCACGGACACTTTTGGGCATGGATTATTAGGGGGATTAGGCAGAAAGAATTGGTTTGGTTTGTACTCTTGTCCCCTTGTCCAACTTGGTGGTTAACCTTGTGTCCTAGTCCCATGGGATCTCCTTTATTGGCCTACAATCCACCATCCCAAATTTATTCAGGATCACAACTACATACTTGCCCTACCCAAGGATATCTCTTCTGCTTGTTGCCACATCTCCAATCCCAAAAAGTAGTGCATCAATCCCGTATCCTTCATCTCGAGCTCCAAAGCAAGGTCCTCCTTGCACATCCCTATGAGCCTCTATGATTTTGTCAAAAAGCGATCATCAAAACAAAACAAGAAGTGGTTCACCATCAACAAGTACATAGTGTTATCCACCACTTGTAAGTGACACCAATAGGAGAATTTTTTCTCCTAGATTGTCTTCAACATACAGCCAGTAGCCACTTACAGCCACTAGATAGCTCGATGTGCCATTACCTCTGCCACTTGAGCCAACAATTATGCACCCTCGCCCATCTGTCATGATCGTATGATTGAAGGTGGGCCTTCCAACCCTGAAGGTATGGCTTTCATTATGTAATTGGGTATCTTTGCCTACTTATCACGAACACTTTTGGGCATGGATTATTGGGGGATTCGGTGGAAAGAATAGGCTTGGTTTGTACTCTTGTCCCCTTGTCCAATTTGGTGGTTAACCTTATGTCCTAGTCCTGTGGGATCTCCTTTATTGGCTACTAGCTTTAGGAGTGGCACTACATGGCAGATCCCGATTTTGGTTGCGTCATCCCGCTTATCGACAACACATAATCACTCCCCTCCGCTCGTTATAACCCCTTTTCACATATTTCCCATTCGGGTCCAAATTTGTCTATTCGGTCCACAAGGAGTTAGCCTCCCCCTCCCTTGTAGGTTGATGCAGCTAAAAGAAAGTAAAATTCTTAATTGGCCACTCTCAACCGGAAATAGTACCATAAAATCCAAAGGATGGTCAAGACATACAAATTTAGCACGTGGGCAAAAGCCAACATGAGCTCTACCCCTATCATCATTGCCATCACCGTGGTTCCTAGGGCCCCTCATATTGAGCCCTTGCATCATTAAAGAGCCCATGATTGTCCCAACCCCTAGTGGGCGATGAATTGCCCAACCTTAAGGGGGTAATCACTGCTATATCATACACATCATGCTCTCATTCCCTGGAGCCCCAAGCAATGATGTGTAATGTTCCTAAGTAGGAATACAAGTGATATAAAGCATACAATCAGTTCAACAAATATAAAAATGAAATATATATTAAGCACCCATGGAAATGTTGGAAATAATGAACTTTTGATTCGTTTTATTAATCTTTTGAGGGAAAAATACAATAGATAAAAGAGTGGTGTACCTTGGCTTGTCTCAGTGGACAAGCATGACCAAACCCAGGTGAGAAATGACTGAACTGATGGCTGCCTCAACTGCTGCACCAATATGCACTGCTTTGCCCAGAAAACTACTCTTTCTGCTAAACTTTGAATGGCTGGAAACGCCACTTCCCGTGCTCAGAAAATTATTAGATTTGAGCTCTTGAATCCTTGGCCTAAACCAAGAAAACCCCATGAAGGAATTTAGCTGGTTTAGACTTCTGAAATTCAACCGCCTAGGAGCCAACTTCAACTTCAGCTGCAAAACTCGCCTGCTGGATTCTACCTGTAAATCCTTACAGAAAATGTCCCAAAGTGTTGGGTTGACCCATACTACAAATCCCTTGACTTCTCTGATGAGCTTCCGGGCTATAGCACCTACTCCTAAGCCCCACAAAAATGTTGGACTAGCCCTCTGTGCTGTTCCCAAGCCTAGGAATTTGAACTGTTGGATTGTTGGCTCTTTTGGCTCCAAAACTCTCAAGAAATGTTGGCCTACTGCTACTCTCCAAATCCTCTAACTCTCTTGGCAAATCACTGATGAATGGTGGCTCAAACTCCTGTGTATTCTTCAGATAGCCCAAAAATACGCACTCCTTGTATGTGACTGAATGGTAGTGTTGTAACACACTCCCGGATCTCCTGAAATGTTGATCGAACTTCCTTCCTAGGGTGGGCACTAAAGGTCCCGCGAAGGTAAGGTTGGATCTCCTGCTTGAGAGATTCGTCGCTAAATAGTCGTTTGTCTCGGCTAAATAGCAAAGCAAACAGTCAAGGTGAATGATTGAATCCAAATGAGAGCTTCCTCCTTTTATCTTCGTGGGCCTTCCTTGCCTCATGTGGGCCCCTCCATCCATCACTTCGAATTCCCTCCAAGCAATTCGAATGGCCTAGTTTGAATTCATATGTGGGTGGCCCCCACATTCCACTAGCAACCAAATAAAGTCAAATTTCTTCCTAAGTCCCTAAGTTGAAAATGTTGGGTTCTTTCCCGTAGCCAAAATTGTTAAAAATTGTGTAGCAACACCCTGTTACAAATGTATTTGAGAAGGGGCATGATAGTCTTCCCCTCCCAAATGTTGCTTGCCCTCAAGCAACCTCAACGCTTGGTGCTCCAAAATATGCTCACCCTCCTAGGTGACATCCTCATCCGGCAAGTTCTTCCAACACGCCAAGAACTCCGTGATGGTCCTGCTCCTCAGTTTCCTCTCCCTCTTCTCCAGGATGGCCTCAGGTTCCAAAACCAAGTGGCCCTCATCATCCAATGGGGGTAACTCTGTTGTTGTTGTCACCTGCTGCCCCAACACCTTTTTAAGGCATGAGACATGAAATACGTAGTGGATCCTGCTCCCCGGAGGCAGCTCCAACTCATAGGCCACCTCCCCAACTCGTCTAATCATCTGGTATGGCTCATAGAAACGGGGTTGTAGCTTCTCAGCCCCCTTCTGCTTCAACATGGATTTCCATGTAAGGTTGTACCCGAAGGTACACCAAGTTCCCCTCCTCGAAATGCTTGATTGTCCCAACCCCTAGTGGACGATGAATTGCCCAACCTTAAGCGGGTAATCACTGCTATATCATACACATGATTCTTTCATTCCTTGGAGCCCCGAGCAATGATGTGTAATGTTCTTAAGTAGGAATACAAGTGATATAAATCATACAATCAATTCAACAAATATAAAAACGAAATATATATTAAGCACCCATGGAAATGCTGGAAATAATGAATTGTTGTGTCATTTTATTAATCTTTTGAGGGCAAAATACAATAGATAAAAGAGTGGTACACCTGGGCTTGTCTCAATGGGCAAGCATGACCAAACCCAGATGAGAAATGACTGAACCGATGGCTAACTCAACTGTTGCACCAATCTACATTGCTTTGCCCAGAAAATTGCCTTTTCTGCCAACTTCGAATGGCTGGAAACACCACTTCCCGTGCTCAAAAAATTATAAGACTTGAGCTCCTGACTCCTTGGCCTAAACCCAGAAAAACCCACGAGGGAATTTAGCTAGTTTAGACTTCTGAAATTCGACCCCCAAGGAGCCCAACTTCAGCTTCAACTGCAAAACTTGGCCTGTTGTATTATGCCTTGTAAATCCTTCCGGAAAATGTCCCAAAGTGTTGGGCCGACCCGTACTACAAATCCCCTGACTTCCCGGATGAGCTTTCGGGTTGTAGCACCTGCTCCTAAGCCCCATGAAAACGCTAGACTGGCCCTCTGCATTGTCCCCAAGCCCAGGAATTCAAACTGATGGGTTACTGGCTCTGTTGGCTCCAAAACTCTCAAGGAATGTTGGCCTACTGCTTCTCTCCAAATCCACTAACTCTCTTAGCAAGTGACTGATCAATGGTGGCTCAAACTCCTCTTGCGTATTCTTCAAATAGCCCAGAAATACGCACTCTGTGTATGTGACTAAATGGTGGTGTTGTAACACACCTCGAGATCTCCTGAAATGCTGATGGAACTACCTTCTTAGGGCGGGCACTCAAGGTCCCCCGAAGGTAAGGTTGCATCTCCCGCTTGAGAGATTTGTGGCTAAACAGCTGGTTGACTCAACTAAATAGCAAAGCAAACAGTCAAGTAATTTCAATTTGAAAGGTGAATGACTGAATCCAAATGAGAGCTTCCTCCTCCTTTTATCTTCGTGAACCTTCCTTGCCTCATGTGGGCCCCTCCATCCATCATTTTGAATTCCCTCCAAGCCATTTGAATGGCCTAGTTCAAATTCACATGTGGGTAGCCCTGACATTCCATTAGCAACCAAATAAAGTCGAATTTCTTCCTAAGTCCCTAAGTCGAAAATGCTTGGTTCTTTCCCGTAGCCAAAATTGTGAAAAATTCTGTAGCAATACCCTGTTACAAATGTATTTGAGAAGGGACATGATAGTTTTCCCCTCCCAAATGTTACTTTCCCTCAAGCAACCTCAAAGCTGGGTGCTCCAAAATTTGCTCACCCTCCCAGGTGGCATCCTCATCCAGCAAGTTCTTCCAACACACCAAGAACTCCCTGAGCTCCTGACTCCTTGGCCTAAACCCAAAAAAACCCACGAGGAAATTTAGCTAGTTTAGACTTTTGAAATTCGACCCCCAAGGAGCCCAACTTCAGCTTCAGCTGCAAAACTTGGCCTGTTGGATTATGCCTTGTAAATCCTTCCGGAAAATGTCCCAAAGTGTTGGGCCGACCCCTACTACAAATCCCCTGACTTCCCGGATGAGCTTTCGGGTTGTAGCACCTGCTCCTAAGCCCCATGAAAACGCTAGACTGGCCCTCTGCATTGTCCCCAAGCCCAAGAATTCAAACTGATGGGTTACTGGCTCTGTTGGCTCCAAAACTCTCAAGGAATGTTGGCCTACTGCTTCTCTCCAAATCCACTAACTCTCCTAGCAAGTGACTGATCAATGGTGGCTCAAACTCCTCTTGCGTATTCTTCAAATAGCCCAGAAATACGCACTCTGTGTATGTGACTGAATGGTGGTGTTGTAACACACCTCGAGATCTCCTGAAATGCTGATGGAACTACCTTCTTAGGGCGGGCATTCAAGGTCCCCCGAAGATAAGGTTGCATCTCCCGCTTGAGAGATTTGTGGCTAAACAGCTGGTTGACTCAACTAAATAGCAAAGCAAACAGTCAAGTAATTTCAATTTGCAAGGTGAATGACTGAATCCAAATGAGAGCTTCCTCCTCCTTTTATCTTCGTGAGCCTTCCTTGCCTCATGTGGGCCCCTCCATCCATCATTTTGAATTCCCTCCAAGCCATTCGAATGGCCTAGTTCAAATTCACATGTGGGTAGCCCCGACATTCCATTAGCAACCAAATAAAGTCGAATTTCTTCCTAAGTCCCTAAGTCGAAAATGCTTGGTTCTTTCCCATAGCCAAAATTGTGAAAAATTGTGTAGCAATACCCTGTTACAAATGTATTTGAGAAGGGACATGATAGTTTTCCCCTCCCAAATGTTACTTTCCCTCAAGCAACCTCAAAGCTGGGTGCTCCAAAATATGCTCACCCTCCCAGGTGGCATCCTCATCCAGCAAGTTCTTCCAACACACCAAGAACTCCCTGATGGTCCTGCTACTCAATTTCCTCTCCCTCCTGTCCAAGATGGCCTCAAGTTACAAAACCAAGTGGCCCTCATCATCCAGTGGGGGTAACTTTGTTGTTGCTGTCACCTGTTGTCCCAACACCTTTTCAAGGCATGAGACATGAAATACGTTGTGGATCTTGCTCCCTGGAGGCAGCTCTAGTTCATAGGCCACCTCCCCAACTCGTTTAATCATCCAGTATGGCCCATAGAAACGGGATTGTAGCTTCTCAGCCCCGTTCTACTTCAGTGTGGATTGCTTGTAAGGTTGTAGCCGAAGGTACACCAAGTCCCCCTCCTCACAATGCCTCTCTATCCTGTGTCGATCTGCGCATACCTTTTGTTGGTTTTGGGTAGTCACCAAGTTATCCTTGAGAGCCTTGAGGATGTCTTGGCTCTCTTGGATCCAATCTTTGGCCTTTGGGGCCCAGTTGTCTCCAGAAACAACATCAACAAAAGATAATGCATCATATCCATACAAGGCATGGAAAGGAGTCATACCAATGGACATGTGGTGGGTGGTGTTGTAGTAGTACTCGCCCAGATGTAGCCACCGGATCCAAGCACTCTGCTAACCTATCACGTCGTTCCTCAAATACCCGTCCAACCACTGATTATCTCTCTCGGTTTGGCCATTTGTCTGAGGGTGGTAACTTGTGCTAGGAGTGAGCTTGATCCAGACCAATCTGAAAAGTTCCTGCCAAAAACCTCCCATGAACCTGTTGTCCCTGTCACTCACAATGTTCTTGGGGAGCCAGTGCAGCCAGAAGATCTCCCGAAAGAACAATTTGCAACCTGTGCAGTCGTGTACCTAGTGGGGATGGCGAAAAAGTGGGCA
This sequence comes from Pinus taeda, assembly GCA_000404065.3. Classification (NCBI taxonomy): domain Eukaryota; kingdom Viridiplantae; phylum Streptophyta; class Pinopsida; order Pinales; family Pinaceae; genus Pinus; species Pinus taeda. Next base: position 193,392 of record APFE031271926.1, on the reverse strand, counting down.
TGTTTGGTCAAACTATCAACCACTACATAAATGCAATCCTTCCCCTGCACTGTGGGGAGCCCTGTGAAATCCATAGATATACTTTCCCATTTCCCCTCAGGGATGGGAAGCGACTGTAGCAATCTTGCAAGGTGAATCAACTCCCACTTGTTTCTCTGACATGCCTCACACTCATGTACATGCTTCAGCGCATCCCCCTTTAGGCACTTCCACGTGAATCTCTCCCTGACTACCATATATGTCTTCTGGAACCCTTGGTGCCTGGATAATGGCGAGTCATGTGCTGCCTGGAGCACTCTCTCTCTCAACTGCGAGTTGGGTACCAGGAAAATGCGCCCCTTGTAATAGATGACCTCATCCATCACTTGGTAACGCTCATTTGTGTGTGTACCCTCCAAGACCTTGCATACCTTCCTGTCCTTGGAGTACTCCATGAATAGTTGAGCCTTCAAATCAGGGCAGATGCTCATGAGTGATAGATGAGCTGCTCTCCGAGATAGAGCATTGGCCACCACATTGTGCTTTCCCCGCACATACTCTATATCGAAGTCATAGGCTTGCAGCGTACTAATCCATCTCTGTTGTCTGTCATTGAGGCCCTGCTGCCCTATGAAGTGATGAAGACTGTTGTGATCAGTCTTCACCCGAAACCTATTGCCCGCCAAATATTGTCGAAATTTGGCAAATGCATGCATGATGGCCAGCATCTCTTTGTCAAATATGGAATATGGCAGTCCATGTGGTAGGACCTTCCGACTCTCGAAAGCAATGGGATGCCCATCCTCTGACAAAACTTCTCCAACTCCCACCTGTGATGCATCACACTCCATGGTGAAGGGCTGGGAAAAATCTGGAAGTGCCAAGGCTAGGCAACTGCTCATCACCTCCTTGAGGCGATCAAAGGCAACCCATACCATCAGTCCATGTAAAAGCCCCTCTCTTGGTCAAATTGGCCAAGGGTGTTGTCAGCTGTGAGAACCCCTTGACAAACTTCCTGTAGTAGGTGGAAATATCCAAGAAACCCCTCAATGCAATCACATCTCGTGGTACCAGCCAATCCCAGATGGCCCATATCTTCTCATGGACCTTCACCCCATCAGCACCGATATGCTCTAGGTAGAGCATCTCTGTCAAGCCAAACTCGCACTTGTATAGTTTGGCATGAAATTGTTGCTCCTCCAAGATGCTTAGTACCTCCTCCAATTGTTGGAGATTCTCCTCCCATGTCTGACTGTAAATCAAAATGTCATCGAAGAAAACCAACACAAACCTCCTCAACTATCCCCGGATGACATGGTTCATGGATGACTGGAAAATGGGCGGAGCGGTGGTCAACCCAAACGACATGACCAGGAACTCGAAGTGCCCATAGTGGCACCAGAAAGTTGTCTTAGGGATATCCTGATCCCTCACCCTGATCTGGTGATAGCTTGAATGCAGATCAATCTTAGAGAAGTACTTTGCTCCTCTAAGTTCATCCATCGGCTCATCTATGCGAGGGATGGGGTACCGGTTCTTCAATGTCTTCCGGTTGAGGGTCTAGTAGTCAATACACATGCGTAGGGTTCCATCCTTCTCCTTCACCAGTACCACTGAAGAAGCGAAGGGACTGGAACTTGGCCTGATATGGCCCAATGCTAGCAACTCCTGAATGGCCTTCTCTATCTCATCCTTATAGGCCTTGGGACGCCTATAAGGGGTGGTGATCATCGCATGCACACCTGACTCCAACTCAATAGTGTGCTCGAATCCCATGTCTAGTGGCTGCCCTGGTGGAAGGTCCCCAAACACCATTGTGTATCTATCCAACAAGGCCTGTATGTCTGGTGGTGGTGGTTGGGCCTGTCCCCCAACCTCCGAAATCCTCAACTCCACTGCCCATGCAATGTCCCCATGTCGCAGATCTGCCTACATCCTATGGGTCGAGAGTGCCTGAGGTGGATAGGACTACATGTTGGGCCTGTCCCCCAACCTCCGAAATCCTCAACTCCACTGCCCATGCAATGTCCCCATGTCGCTGATCTGCCTACATCCTATGGGCCGAGACTGCCTGAGGTGGATAGGACTACATGCCTTTCAAAACTACCAGTTTGCCATGTGGCCCAATGAACTCCATCTCTGGCTTCCTCCAATCTGTAGTGACTCACCCAAGGGAGTACAACCACTGGACACCCATCATCATGGTGGTGTCTAGCACATCGACCACAAAGAAATGGTCCGTCACCGAGTAGTTCCCCATAACTACTATCAAAATAGGCACATACCGAGTGCACTGTATGGTGCGATCACCTGGTACAAGGACTGAAAATTCTTCAAACTCGGCTGTGGTGAGGCCCCTCCTCTAAACCAACTAGGCATCTATGAAGTTGTGAGTAGCCCCACCGTCAACTAGGACTGACACCCACTGCCCCTGTATGGTGCCTCTGATCCTCAATGTCAAAAATTTGGGAACCCCACATAAGGAAGCAAGGACTCCCTCGGATGGGGCAAGGGATGCCCCTCCCTGTGGAGGTGGTGGTGGTGGTGGCCCTCTATCTGTTAGACTCTCACCATCTCCCACACCACACTCCTACTCCACCTCGTCCTCTTGGTCACCATCTGAAAAGACCTCAATATAGTGTGCTTTGTCAGCAATGCACTAATGGCCTAGTGCCCAAGGCTCCCTGCATGTGAAGCACAAATTCCTCCTCTTGAGGTCCTTTCGTGTCTCATCATCTAGCTTCCCCCGCCCTTGTGTGGTCCTTTAAGGTGGAGATCTAGTCCCATGCCCCTTCTATGGGAAAGGGGTCTGTGCAAGGAAAGGCGCTCTAGTCTTGGGGATGGCCCCCTGTAGATCTCTAGTGCACAAAACTGCCTCTTGCAGTGTGGAGGGTCTGCATGACTTCACCAATCCACACAGGGGCTCAAGTAAGCCCTCAATGAAGGTGTAAACGCTCATAGCCTCTGATAGATCCGAAACCATCATTGATACTCGCAGAAACTCTGAGATGTATTGCTCCGGGTTACTTGTCTGGTGCAGTTGGGTCAATTCTCTGAAATGGACCTCTGGATCTCTCTGGTCAAAATGCTCCACCATCCTCCTGGTGAAATCCTCATAAGAAGCCACATTGGCATGCCTTGGGGTGGCCAAGCCATGAAACCACCAGACATGGGCTTCCCCTCCATGAGCAACATGGCCATCTTGATGGCTTCCTGTTTTTTCATCTGGTTGAGCTCGAAGTAGGTGTCCACCTTCTCAAACCAAGCTCTAGCCATGCACTTGCAGTGCCATCGAAAGTAGGGAGTACATCCTCGCTATGGTCCTTTGCAACTCATAGTTTTGGGTTCCTTGTCCTCCATAACCCTTATTCTTCTCACTCTGCTTGAGCTTGCAAAAATCTCTGAAAGAGAGTGCTTCGTTGAAGTTTGCATCCATAGATTGCCACTTTCTGAAATGATCTCCCATCTAAATGGGGTCTTCACCCCTTGGTGATTCAATTTGTGCCACTAGTATGAAAGAGGGCAATGTAGCATGAGTTGGCCCACTAGCAGATGGGTGTTGTGCTGCTGGTGAGGGGTGATCGAATGGTTGAGAGGCTCCAGAAGTTTCCCCAAATAGAAACCCTCTAGGAGTGGCCCTCTCTCTGTTTTGCAGCTTTATCTCCTCCAGCATATCTTTCTGGCCCTTGGCTAAGTCCTTCAAGGCTCTTAGGAGGTTGTCAAAAGCCATCTCTTCCCTACTCCTGGGTTCCACCATGTCCTCCTCTTCTACCATTGCTTTCCCTCTGTCCTCCATGTCTAGAGTAATCTCGAGCTTCCTTTCTCTGCTTTGGTACCTATGCCTTCTGTATGTGAAGTTTTGTTGGTCCCCTGCTCTCATAAGAGAAAATCCCCATAGCTGAGCCAAGAACTAGGCTTTGATACCACTGTAATGTTCCTAAGTAGGAATACAAGTGATATAAAGAATACAATCAGTTCAACAAATATAAAAAAGAAATATATATAAAGTAATAAGAAACCATGGAAATGCTGGAAATAATGAACTGTTGAGCCATTTTATTAATCCTTTGAGGGAAAAATACAATAGATAAAAGGGTGGTGCACCTGGGCTTGTCTCAATGGACAAGCATAACCAAAACCAGGTGAGAAATGACTAAACCGATGGCTGCCTCAACTGATGCACCAATTTGCACTGCACTGCCCAGAAAACTGCCCTTTTTGCTAACTTTGAATGGCTGGAAACACCACTTCCCATGCTCAAAAAATTATAAAATTTGAGCTCCTGACTCCTCGGCCTAAACTCAGAAAATCCCACAAAGGAATTTAGTTGATTTAGACTTCTAAAATTCAACACCAAAATGGCCCAACTTCAGCGTCAACTGCAAAACTCGCCCTGTTGGATTCTGCCTGTAAATCCTCACGGAAAATGTCCCAAAATGACGTGCTGACCCCTACTCCAAATCCCCTAACTTCCTGGTTGAGTTTCCGGGTTGTAGTACCTACTCCTAAGCCCCACAAAAACGCTAGACTGGCCCTCTACGTTGTCCCCAAGACCAGGAGTACGAGCCGCTGGGTTGTTGGCTCCAAAATTCTCAAGAAATGCTTGCGTACTACTGCTCTCCAAATCCTCTAACTCTCTTGGAAAATGACTGATCAATGGTGGCTCAAAATCCTCCTATGTATTCCTCAGATAGCCCAGAAATACGCACTCCATGTATGTGATTGAATGGTAGTGTTGTAACACACTCTCGGGTCTCCTGAAATGCTAATGGAACTGCCTTCCTAGGGCGAGCACTCAAGGTCTCGCTTGAGAGATTTGTGGCTAAACAACTGGTTGACTCAGCTAAACAGTAGAGCGAACAATCAAGTAATTTCGATTTGCAAGGTGAATGAATGAATCCAAATGAGAGCTTCCTCCTTTTATCTTTGTGGGCTTTCCTTGCCTCATGTGGGCCCCTCCATGTAGCACTTTGAAATCCCTCAAAGCCATTCGAATGGCCTAGTTCGAATTCATATGTGGGTGGCCCCCACATTCCACTAGCAACCAAATAAAGTCGAATTTCCTCCTAAGTCCCTAAGTCAAAAATGTTGGGTTCTTTCCCTTAGCCAAAATTGTGTAGCAAAAACTTGTTACAAATGTATTTGAGAAGGGACATGACATGATGAAAGAAAAAAAAAAGGCATAGGAAGAAGGGTGGAAAAACAAAGGGTATGGTAAGCCATGTACCACGATTTCTCCCTCCTACATCTATACACCCAAGTGGGGGGCTTCCATCATCATAGCTACCTTTGTACCATGGCATGTGGCTTGGAGCCTTCCCCTAATGCCTCACACCATTTCATCATTATATCACATGGCATCTGCCATGTGACTGATATATCATGGACCTGTCACTCCCTTAGAGGTTGAAACCACCTAATAGGGTCCTTGATTAACCACCTTGAACTTAGAGACACCTATACACTCTAAAGCCCATTATGAAAGAGCATGCCACTATGAAGTGACCACTTGGTTCCATGATTTGTAAGCCTATTTGCTCAACTGCACTAATGAATTGTTGTACTAGAAGATAAGGAGACGCATTGGATCTTATACAGGGTTGCAAGTGGGTCTTCATCTTGGGGTTTGGTCTCCCCATACAGGGTCCATGCCCTCTAGAAATCCTAAAAGGGAGTTCCAAAGTGGTTGATTGGTAGCTAGCATGCACACCAAAATCCAGATATATCTTTCAGGAGGTAACATCAAGAGCCAAGGTAGATGACCCCACAAGACACTGTAACCTTCCACACAAAGCTGATGAAGAACATGTTGCCAATGCCACAAGTAAAATATTTAGATTATCATAAAGATGATAAACAAAGAAGACAACTTCTAAACAAGTCATAACACCTAAAGGACTCTAGGTGCTGAAATTTTTCCTTACCAGACTCCATCGCATGCCAAGACAATGAACTCATCATCCTCACATAGCTCCACCTACATTGATACACAATGTGACAACCAATGAATTGACAAGGCAAATGGTCCATGCCACCTAAACCAAGTAAACAAATTCATGCATGGCCAAATGGTGTAGTTCAATCAGAAGGGATTAAATTACTTACAACATTTATATCTGGATTCGCAGTTACAATCTGCTTTTCAGCAGGGAGAAATTTGTTTTGTTTGAATTCCATATCTCCTGCAAACAGACAGAATCTTTTGAAAATTCCCAGTATCTAATTACTTGACAAACAACACAAATTTAAACAAGACTAAGTGACATGCCAATAGCCCTCGCCAAATTTAAGCTTCCATTGATACGTCCAGCATGAATGAATCCTCCAGCTCGAAGAATTCGATCCCTTTCAATCTCAAGCTCTGGCTTGTGATCTCGTGACAAGTTGTATGACTGTCAAATGAACAAGAGTCATAACTAGGAAAACTCTGTTGGATGAAAAATATTCAAGAATTTATGACAGTGAACAAACATAGGCAAATTTATTGCCTTTACATACAAGACAAGCACAACTATTCTCCATGTTTGCTCAAAGTGCATGAAAATACCAAAATACACACAGCTGTCATATCTTAGTCAGTAACTAAAATTACCTGACCCTTTCTTGAGAGGACACAACGGGAATCACCAGCATTTGCCACAATAAGCTGATTATTTTGAAGAAGTGCAACACATGCCGTGCTTCCGGAAGTTGGCCCAGAAAAATCAGCATGTGGTCCCTATTGAAATACAGAATAGAGACTGTTAAAACTTAACTGCGTGAACAAGGTTATGTACAGACAGAGCATACTATTGGTAACTGGATGAAACAAACAGATTATCAAATGAATCTAGAACACTCCATTTTTTGTACAAGTCTACAAGCTGGAGAGCTAAACAGGAAGTCACATTCTCTCAAAATATAGCTGAGCATGGGGATAATAAAAATTTCTAATTCACTATCAGGCTCCTCTAATATTCTCCCTTTTTACAGTGTCCACTTCATTTTGAGGAAAAATATTTTACAAGCCTTCGTAATTTCAGTTGATAATATGAACCAAAGCATAAAATGCAGATTGACGATACTATAGACCAATGTTGTACAATATACTCCATATCCAGAATAAAAGAACTATCAAGGGGCAAAATAATATAAGGATTTTAAAATTTATTTTGAAAAAAGCTTCATGGGTTCACTGAAAAAGAGAAGGTTAAGGCTAATTGGCAGACCCCAAAACATAATAGCATACAACAAAATATACAGTCTGTCATTATATGATGAAGAAAATCCTCTTACTCACGAGATCGGTGAATCTATGATTGGATGGAGATGTAGGGCTCCAATGTACCCCTACAGAAATGTTTTCAAAGAAATAAACCACAATTTTTTCTCGGAAAGAACGTAACAGCCTGAAGAGACATTGGCCCAACTCTATAGCTAAAGTACAAATCAAGACAAGATTTAATCAAAGACAGAAGAAAAGAAAATGTGATAGATATGACAAAAGAAGCAGTCAATTTCTGGAAGATGGTCAATGGGTTTGTGCCATGTGGATAAACGGTGAAGACGATGGCATGTGAGGCCACCCACCAAAGTCCACTTCCCCTAGGGACATGATAAAGTGGCTCGGGGGATGTGCAAAACCTTGGTGAATTTGATAGAATAGTACTCCCCATTGTGGCAGCTTATCCAAAAGGAAGTTCTTTTGATCATCGATTCAACCCTCAAGGGTTGTCTCCTTCATGCAAGCCAGTCACTTGTGGTGCCTGACCTTTTCAGGCCAATTGCAATACTCCTCTTGAGTTTAAAGGAAACAAATTTCAAAGAAGGAAACAAACTCTAGAATTCTAGACACTTTGAGGACAAAAGGCATCAAATCAAAATATGTTTGTGGCTTTTTGTGTAATTCTAATTGTTTCATCTCTGGAAGGAATCAACTTAAATAAAATTTGCACATGAACTCATCTCCAAAACTATTTTTTCTTGAAAATGCACCTTATAGTTACTTAAAATAAACACCAAAGTTACACCATATAGACATTACAGTTAAAACAAAGAGACAGGCATTACATGAAGATCTTCTTCCTATGAATGATGGGAAGGATAACATATGGGCATATGTTGCAAGGGGAAACAAAGCTACATCGTTCTGAAAGACGTCAATTTTAGCTTTGACATAGACTACCACATCATTTTTAAACACTCTCAATTCTCCCAACAATAGATGGCAATTGATTTAGTCATCGTATATTCAACAAACTAACCAAAAGACGGAATCAATATGAGAAACTAAGTAAATATCCTATTATATTGAAGAAGTTCTGATGTGAAATCTTACCATCCCCCAAATCATAGAAATCTTCACCACATTGTTTGTAGAAAATCAAATTAGGGTGGTCTGACACTTTCACAACAAGAGTGTTTTGCTCAACACTTCATAACCTATATTATCTCATGTCATCAATAATAACAGCATCAACAACAGACAATAAAGAGAAAGCATTACAAGGAAGAACAAAAACAAAAGCTTTTCCATAAAATGCTTTGTGGGCAAAGCATTTTGACTGGATAGACAATGTGATGAACACACACACACACAGATAATATATCATGGAGTGGCATATGCCAACTAAACAACATGCCCTATGTAATGTTCCTAGTTTTTTTGCATGCAAAAATTTAGAGTTTTGTCAATTTTTGGGTAATATTATTTTGTGAGAAAGGGGAGAAATGATTATTTTAATGGAATGGCGGCAAAAGAATATTTTAATAGAGGAAGGCAAATTATTATTTTAATAGAGAATGGCAGCAAATAATATTTTATTGCAGGATGGGGGAAAATTAATTTGGATAGGCAGCAAAATGATATTTTATTGATAAAGGAGGTAAATTATTATTTTATTCAAAATGGTGGCAAAAGTCTCCTAGTGGAAATTGGGCCCCACCAATAAAATAATATGAAAGGAGGAGAATCTAGAAGGAGGGTCAAGGGAGAATTATAAATGGAGGATGGACTCAATGGCAAAACATTCTATTCTATCATTTCTATTTGACATTGAGAAGAAGCTCAAGTGAGTTTCAAGAGTTTCAAGCGAAACTCAAAGCTAATTTCGGTGGACTTTGTGTGCCACCCTAGTGAGCTCTTGGGGAAGATTATCTCAGATCTTCCATTGTGTTAATTGCAGAGGTTTAATTATCATTGTTTGTAGGAGGCTCCAGTATCGAGGGTTTCAAGTTGATTGGAGGTCTATCTCCAAGGGCCGAATTCATCTATCATAATAGTATTAAAAAGTGTAACTAGGTTCGGTCTTCATAATGACATGTAAATATGATTTTATGTAATGAGATATAAATAAGAAAAATAAAATTATTTTATTGACTTGCTTGATGGGTTTCATGAGGAAGGGATTTTCTTTTTGAGTCAAGACTCCAATTGAGAGTCTTTAGAATTTATATGTCATCTAGTCATAAAATATTAGTCATTGTCATGTAATAAAGTCATGTTACACTTTGTAAAAGGTCAATCTTGTATGTGTAAAGTATCCTCCAAGAACTTGTCATCTATCCTCTTCAAGTCGGCCTACAAACGATGAAGGAACTCTCTAGAATAAGTCAACCTATGTAATGATCCTAAATAGGAATACAAGTGATATAAAGCAAATAATCTGCGCAATGGAATATAAAAACGAAATACACATTAAACACCCATGGAAATGCTGCAAATAAGGAATTGTTGAGCCATTTTATTACTTTTCTGAAGGCAAAATACAACGGATAATAAGATGGTGCACCTAGGCTTGTCTCAATGGACAAGCATGACCAACCCCAAGTGAGAGAATAGTTGAATTGAAGGTTGTCCAATTGTTGCACCAATCTGCATTGCGCTACCCAGAAAATTGTCTTTCTGCTAGGTTCGAATGGTTGGGAAGTCCACTATCTGTGCCCCAAAAATTACATGCTTTTAACCCCAGACTCCTTGGTCTAAACCCAAAAAAACCCACTAAGGGTTTTGGTTGGTTTAGATTTCTGAAATTCGACCCCCTTGGAGCTTGACTTTAGCTTCAACTGCAAAACTCGGCCTGCTGGAAACTGCCTGTAAATCCTCCCAGAAATGGTCCCAAAGTACTGGGTTGGCCCCTACTATCAAATCCCTGACTTCCCGGATGGGCTTTCAGCGTATGGCACCTGCTCCTAAGCTCCACGAAAACTGCTGGAATGGCCTTTGCGATGTCCCCAAGCCCAGCAATTCGAACTGCTAAGATGTTGGCTCTCCTGGATCCAAAACTCACAAAGAATGTTGGCCTATTGCTTCTCTCTCAGTCCACTAATTCTCCCGGCAAATACTTGATCTCTAATGGCTCCAAACTCCCCCTGCATATTCTCTGGCTACCTAGAAATACACACTCCCTGTTTTGGCTGAATGGTAGTGCTGTAACACACCCCCAGAACTCTTGAAATACTTATGGAACTACCCCCTAGGGCGAGCATGGAAGGTCCCCCGAAGTAGAGGTTGAATCTCCCGCTTGAGAGATTCGTGGCTAAACAGTCTATTGACTCAGCTAAACAACAGAGCGAACAGTGAAGTAATTTTGTTTGCAAGATGTAAGAATGAATCCAGAATGAGAGTTGCTTCCCCCTTATAACTCCTTAGACCTCCCTTGCCTCATGTGGACCCCTCCATCCACCCATTTGACTTCCCTCCAAGCCATTCAAGTGGCCCAGTCTGAATTCTCATGTGGGTGGGCCCCACATTCCACTATAACCAAATAAAGTCGAATTGCCTCCTAAGTCCCTAAGTAAAAAATGATAGGTTTTCTTCCTTAGCCAAAATTGTGCAAAAATTGTGTAGCAGCACGCTATTAAAAATGTATTTGAGAAGGGACATGCCAACGTACCTCCAACAGTCATGTCGTCCTAAAGGACATGTGGTGAGGTGTATATTGTAGGAATTTACAGGGTAAGTTCCTCAGACAGAACACCAAAGGACACCGCTCACAAACAGATCAGAGATCAATACACCAGTATTCTTGACGTGGTTAAAACCCTCAAAGAGGGAAACAGTCCACGGCCTGAGCCAACGCCACCACTTCAGGCAATTTATTAATAAAAGAATGAAATTTTACATAAGCTTCTCTCGTGAACAGCTAACCTACAAATGACCCTCCATGCTCTTTAAATAGAGATCATGGACCAATCGGGTGTTAAGCCACGGATCAAGTGTCGGTAATACCGAGGAGAGAATGAACCGTCGGATCACTACATATCGTGACCGTCGGATTGTAAGTTACAAAATGTACAACGGTAAAGAAACACACTTTACCTAACTCTATACCTAACTCTATACTAGACCAAGTTGAACTTAACTATTCCTATGTGTCGGAATATCCTTAACATCCCCCCTTAAGAACAACTTGGGATAGGATTGAAGGATTTACAAATATGACACAATAGGAGAAGGAAGGAGGCACTAGAGCCTATCCCCCCTTAGTGACAACTTCCTGAACTCCAACCATAATCGAAGTTTAGTAAACTTCGCCTCTATGAGAGCCTTTGTAAAGATGTCTGCAACTTGATCATCTATTGAACAATATTGCACTTCAAGAACATGGTCATGAATGAGCTTTCGGATGAAGTGTGTGTGCAGTTCAATGTGTTTGATGCGCTGATGTTGGACTGGATCTTTGCATAGTTGAATGGCACTTTGATTATCACACCAAAGTGTAGTCGGATGCTGCTGCTAAAAACCAAACTCTGATAGGATCTGACGAAGCCACAAGGCTTCCTTACTAGCCTCTACGGTACCACGATACTCTGCTTCTACTGAAGAAAGAGAAATGGCAGCTTGTTTCTTGCAAGCCCATGTAATAGGTCCTGAACCAAGAGTGAACACATAACCAGCAGTAGACTTCCGATCATCAGGGTCACCAGCCCAATCGGAATCCGTGAAACCAACCAATAGAGGAGATGCTTCAGCACTGTAATGAATGCCAAACTGAACTGTACCTCGAACATAACGAAGTATTCATTTAGTTGCTTTCCAATGACTTTCACGTGGGGTTTGCATAAACCGAGAAACAAGGCCAACAAAAAAGGAAAGATCAGGAAGAGTATGGGTTAAATACAAAAGTTTTCCGACAAGTTGACGGTATAAGGTAGCATCAACTTCAGGGGAAGTACAATTGACTGAAAGTTTGACTCCAGACTGAAAGGGAGAAGGAGCTGGCTTACAATTGTCCATGTGAAAAAAGCGTAGAAGATCACAGGCATACATGGATTGGGAGAGGAAAATACCTTCCTTGGATTGCAAGACTTGAAGACCGAGAAAATAATGTAAATGTCCTAAGTCTGTCATTTCAAACTTCTTTTTAAGGATTGACTTCACATGGTTAATAAGGTTGGGATCACTACTAGTGAGGATAAGATCATCAACATAAAGAACAAGAATGATAAGAGACTTTCCCTCTTTCTTGGTGTAGACAATATTATCAGAATGACACCTAGAAAAGCCAGATTTTAAAATAAAACTATCCATTTTGGCATACCAAGCCCAAGGAGCTTGCTTGAGACCATAAAGGGATTTCTTAAGACGACATACAAGGCTGGAGTCTGTTTGTATAAACCCAATAGGTTGTTCAATGTAGATTTCTTCATGCAAGTCCCCATGCAAGAAGGCGGATTTAACATCCATCTGATGGACTTCCCATTTGAAAGAGGCAGCAAGGGAAAGAACAAGGTGGATAGAGTTAATTTTGGCAACAAGGAGAAGGTTTCAGTATAGTCAATGCCTTCAACTTGTGAAAAACCCTTAGCAACAAGACGAGCTTTATGTTTATCAACTTTCCCATCTGGTCCATACTTGGTTCTGTAAACCCATTTGCATCTAACAGTTTTCGCCCCTTTGGTAAAGGAACAAGATCCCATGTATTGTTTGCCAATAATGAACGATATTCTTAATTCATAGCTGCGTCCCAATCTGGATGGCCTAAAGCTTCTGCAAAGGTGTCAAGATCATAATTCGCTGAGACTTGAGCCAGTAAAGAAGAGGCTCTTTCGAACTGAGAACGTGTACGGCGTTGATCTGTCGGATCACCAACAAGATCACCTGCTGCATCCCGAGTAGCACGGACCCATTTTGGAAGCGGAGGAGCTGAAGGAGGATCCTGAGAAGGTGGGGGGGGATTGTCATCCTCGCTTTTATCATCTGAAGAAGAAATATGTTCAAAAGTAGAAGAGATAGAGAGAGGTGGCACATGCGCCGAACTAGGCTCGTAGGCCGATATATTTTCATCAAACTTTACATCTCTTCTAATGATAACATTTTTGGACTTAAGTGGAATAAGTCTATATCCTTTGACATCTTCAGAATATCCAACAAAAATACATTTTTCACTCTTAGGTTCTAAAGCTTTATGTTTCTCATCTGAAATATGGGCCCATGCTTCACTTCCAAAAACATGAAAGTGACTCACATCTGGTTTAATTGAGCTCCATGCTTCTTCTGGAGTGATATTCTTTAAAACCTTAGTAGGAGTGCGATTTATTATGTAATTTGCACAATTAAGTGCTTCTGCCCAATAATTAAGACTAAGTCCTTCAGATTGAAGCATACAATTAGCCATTTCCTTTAAGGTGCGATTCTTCCTTTCAGCTACACCATTTTGTTGTGGAGTATATGGAATAGTATGTCGCATTTGAATTCCATTCTTAGTGAAAAAGTTGATGAATTTGTTTTTAACATATTCTCCACCATTATCAGTTCTTAGCTTAAGAATTTGATGTCCAGATTGTTTTTCAACAAAGGCTTTGAAGGCCAAAAATGTGTTAAATACTTCGCTCTTGAGTTTCAAGAAGTATACCCAAGTGCATCTGGAGAAATCATCAATGAAAGTTAAGAAATACTTGCAGCCAGAGAATGAAGCAATAGGAAGAGGACCACATAAATCACTGTGCACAAGCTGTAAAGGGCTGAGGCGTGCCAAGAGGCACGTTTTTCAAAACTGTCCCGATGATGTTTTCCGAGTACACATCCGGAACAAACACCATCTCTGCAAGATACCATAGGAAGACCTGTCACCATATTTTCTTTACATAGATACTGAAGGGAGCGATAGTTTAAGTGACCAAATCGCTCATGCCAAAGTTTGCTCACT